>PVKM010019553.1:0-24122 GCA_004027735.1 Carollia perspicillata
GCCTTCCCCTTCACCCTTCTCTTGCCTCAGCTCCAAGGGCCCTTCTTCTGCCTCTGTAACTTGTTTTCTGAGCATACACAGCCTGGCTGGCTCACTCCTACCACCTTTAACTTTCTAAGTAAACGTTTTCTTATAATTTGGAAAAAAAGAGCACACACTCTGCCTGAACAACTAACAAGGAGCACAACTCAAGGAAGCAGGCGCTGTCTCATCTCACGTGCTGTGAGAGTTGAAGAGGAAAGGCGGCCAGCCTGTCGGTGGGGGAGCAGAAAGGCTTCCTGGGGAGAGAGGGCCCAAACCTTGGCGGGCCATAGCAAAGTCTCTCAACACAGAGGAACACCGTGACTGGGAGTGAACAGCTCAGGCTCGTGGGACCAGGAGGGAAGGCCTGAGGAGACCACACCACTGTGCTGGAAGCAGTCTCCAGTGGCTAGGGAGCATGCTCGGGTGATGAAAAGTGAAGCTGGAGAGTCGAGAGATGGGGTGTAGGAGGGAGCCACCAAAGGCTCCGAAGAGGCTATGAAAGTGCTAAAAAAGCACCCTAGGAATCTTAGCTTAATTTCTTGCATTTTGGAAGAATGGAGAGAAAAACAACGCCCTTCCCCCAAAACAAAAGAGACAAAAACAAAGCCAGTTCCTGTCCAGCTCTCCTCAGCTACTCCAGTAAAGTGGGATTCACAGCCGGCGCACACTGAGGAGCAGTTCTGTGGTCGGTCACCCCGCCCTGCGCTTGATGAAGGACTCTGGTGGTCTGATGACAACCTCAGAATGTTAGAATATGGACAGAAACCTGAAGGGCTGGAAACTCCTGGATGATTTCATAGATAGTATAGATGATTTCAGCAGTGGGCAGAGAGCTGTTGGTGGTTGAGGTGACAATATCAAATGCACATTCTAGAAGTTCTTTGGGATGAAATCGGTCTAACTTGCGAGGTCTGAACACTCGTTCTATGCAGTATCTGGAGAGAGAAACCCAGATTTCTAAGGTCATTGCTTCCTGAAATAAAAATTGCGTAAGAAATTGTTGAGCAAGATAAAAGTAACAAAAATGAAAAAATTAATCAGTGGTATGACCAAGAAAGCTTAAAGATAAGATTTGCCCAGAACAGTCTTGCCTTGTGATCTAGGTTCCAATTCCCAGTTTTCCCATAATTGAACTATGAGGCTTAATTGTTTTTCATTAAGTATTTGAAATAGAGATGAAATTACACACAAAAATAATTTTACCTTAAGTGCTTGCTTTCTACACAGCAATACCCATACCTTAGGACTGTAACTATTAATTGTTCACTTGCAGCCAAGAATAAAAGCAGGTAAAGAGTTTTGATTTCTTTTGAGGAAAGGATCTTTAGAGTAGGGCGCTTGACAACAAAACTGCTCCAACTTACAGAGACCTCGGTGTCAGCCCCCTGTGGTACGTGAATGTACAGAAAACCTTTCCCCAGGGCGAAGTGCCTGGGGCTCCTTAGTGTTCAGTACTCCTGCTGGCTTCGCTCCGTTTCCCTGAACACAGCTTTTGTTCACTTACCTGTGTAGGCAGTTTTCACACAGGGACCATTGGCCATTTGTACCTCCAATTAAATTTTAAAATGGGCCATCTGTGATCGAGAACAGCCAGATGTTTTTTTTGCTCTAAGCAACCATTTGTGAAAGTAATTAATTATGTTGCTTGGGGATGTTTAGAAGTCACGGAATAGACTGCGGGAGCTTCAGGGTACCTACCCAACTGCTACCTCCCTTGTAAAGAGGGGTCTGACTGTCCTCGTCACTTTATAGAAAGGGCCACTTTGCCTGGGCTTTCTGACCATATTCCACGCTCAGTACTTTAAACCCCAAATTCTTTACTGTGTAAGCATCACAGAAGACAAAACATTCTTCCTGAGTTTCTTTCCTACATCCACCAAATGAAACCCCCATTGTTTCTTACCGTTTTAAATTCAATATATTATTTCTTGCCACATATCTTGCAAAAGGAACCTGAAAAATAAAGTTTCAAAGGTCAATATCAAGATGTGCCAACTAGCATACTTCTTTTGGTTTTTAAATAACAGCTTTATTGAGAAAGAACTCACATACCATAGAGCTCACCCTTCTAAAGTATAATTCAGTGGTTTTTCGTACATTCACAAAGCTGTTTGCTGCTTGTCACTCACATTCCTAGACGTGTTCCTGAGTGTGTCAGTGAGCAGCAGACCCCACTGCTGCACACTCCGCCCACCTGAGTCGCTGTGGCTTTTAAGTTTGAGAAAAATTCGCTTTTAGTTAAATATAGTCTGCTGATTTTATTATGCCAAATTGAAATCAGTGCAAGTTATTTGGTTACCTGTGAATGTTTTAAAGTGTCATTTATGATAATGCAGTCTAAATGGGTACTCTCTTCTGGTGAATTTCTTGATTTTCCTATTGATCTTTTAGGAGAAATTCTTAATAACTACCCACTAATAATCATCACAACTTATAAAACTATTTTCAGATTGTCCCAAAAGATCTGATAGTATCACTGACTAATGGGTCAAATTCTGAAGGGTAATTACTTTTTATCTTTTGGAATTGTCTGTCAGCTCACAGAAAGGGAGCTGATGTTCAAGAATCTACACTTCAGTCTCCTCATGCCAGGAGAAGAAGCAGTCAGTGTGAGTTTCACTATGTAAATGTCTGCACTTTAATCCTTTGGTTAACAGAGCCCACATGTCTGATATGCTACCTATTCCCCTCTTACTCAGAATAACCCCAAATCACTTTACTTACTGTAAGAGAAAAACGAGGCAAGAATATAGAAGGACTTTGTTCCTTAAACCATAAAGCAAAACCTGTTCTTGCAACAAGCCATATAACATAAATATGAAAAAGAAAAATGCCCTGATTCAATACCCTCTCCAGAAAAATACAGTCAAAGGTTCAATGTATTCTTTGACACTTCACAACCCTATGGTGATAACAAACAAGCTGGTGTTCATGGTCATTCACATGCATGTGAGAGTATGTTTACACCTGACACATGCCAGGTGATGCAAACATATAGTGCACCTTATGCATACACGCAGTTGGTTTTTTAAAACAAGTTTCTCTCCTATAATAAAAATAGAGTTCCTTATTAGAAATGGAGTTCATATTAGAGTTCCTTTGAAATATACATACTTTTTCCCCAGCTGACAATATACCATGGCATTTATACAGATCAAATATAGATACAGATATATCTAAAAGACATATTTGTATTTTGATCTTATACCTCTTTAATATTCCATAGTAAATTATGTAACCAATTTCCTTAGCTAAACATGCAGTTTTCAGTTTTTGACCACCATAACAAATAACAATAAACATCCTTTTAATATTCACACACTGATGTATTTTTATTTTTATTAAATTTATGTTTCTTCTAAATTGTTGAATTTTTTGACATATAATTGTAGTATCCTGTAATGATTTTTTGCATTATTTTTATTTTCTTTAAATCAATTCCTCAAAGTGGAATTGCTGGTTTATAGGGCATAGTCTGTAAATAATTAAAAAATTTTTATTAAATACTTTCAGATTATTTTTCGAAAGGTTTAGTGATTTACATTCCCATCAACAACATATGGAAGTACCTATTTTCTATGGCCTTGTCATCTCTGGATATTAATTTAAATATTTCTGTCAGTCTGATGGATGAAGTGGAGACATCTTTGCTTGGTATTTCCTCATTATTAGTGAGGCTGAACAGCTCAGAAGTTTATCAGCCCTGTGCATTTTCTCTTTCGAGAATTGCCTGGTTATATCCTTTGCTCATTTCTCTACTTATAAATGCTTTTGGGGACAGGGAGAGTATCAAACTCTTGTCTGTCTTATGCACATACAGTGCTACAGATGGGCTTCTCGGCAGTGCACACCGTGTGAATGAATGACCTGTAAGAGTGCTGCTATCAGAGGGAGCCTGGGGGATCCAAAGACAGTGTGCATGAGCAAAGTTCAGCGCACCCAATTAGCAGGGACACTTGCTGTTCTAAGAACTTAATTGTTGTAGACGTTAGCAGGTCAGAAAGTTACCGAAGGTCCACCCCGGAAGTAGAGGGAAAAACGCCCCTTACTTGTCTCAGTTGGCCTGGCTGGCTTGCTCTGCAGGCACAGACACGGCACCTGCAATGCAGGGCTCTGGCTTCTAGGGCCAAAGGCACTTGTGTGATTAGCAAGGAGGATGAACATAGGGTCGAACGATTACCAGATTTCAGGAATGCTCTCACCCTGATAATGTCCTTAAAAATATGCTCTCTAAGGGTGACACGTAGAATCTACATTGTAGATCATAAGTTCAGCCAAAAAAGCCAAACAGAAAGATCAGTGCGGGGTACTCCTTTAACAGTGGTGCCACCCCTGCGACCAGACACGGCATCCAAACTGTCAGCAGAGCGAGCCTCACCCGTAGATCAAAAGGAAGCATCACCAGCATCCCGCTGTGGTCCATGAACAAGGCAGCTTCGTTGTGTTCATATGTTTGCCTGTTTCGGGGAAGTAGTAGTGGGGTGCACAACTGGACAGCTCCTACACCAAATTAGAAAAACATAACCAGTCATCAGGTTCTCAGCCTTCCTAGGAGGCAAGTTAAAATGAACACAAACCTGACAGTGACGTCCCCTGCTACAGGGACTGTGGAAATCATCATCAGTCTGCGGTCAGACCTCAATGGACAGCTTACCTAAGGTTAACTCTGTCAGTTCAGTCCTATTTTTTTGACTCTACAAACCAGCTGTACTTTAGTAGCAAGGTTGTAATATTAAAATCTGTTTATCCTCCCCTAGGCAGGTGGCTCAGATGGTTGGAGCATCATCCGTACAGTAAAGGCTGCAGGATTGATTCCCGGTGAGGGCACATACCTAGGTTGTGGGTTTCATCCCTAGTTGGGGTGTGTATGGGAGGCAACCGATTGATGTATCTCTCCCACATGATGTTTCTCTCCCTCTCTTTCTCCCTCCCTTCCCCTCTCTCTAAAAATAAATAAATAAAATCTTTAAAAATCAATAAGCATATTCTCTGGTGAGGATTAAAAATAAATTTAAAAAAGTCTGTTTCTCCTCGTCAAGCTGAGTTGTAAAAATAAGCTTAAAGTTCACATGATGTCAGCTGCTTGTAACTGAACTTAAAAGTAAAATATAATTGCACCCAAATCCATTATTAACTGCCTTTTTTAACAGTATTTTTTAATGCTGAAAAAAACATCTTTTGAGAAAACATGATTTTTTAAAAGAACATACCATGTCTTTTAAAGATGCGGATGATGGTTTCACAGATGTGCTGCTGTATCTTGGCTGTACGGATTGAAAAGCTTCCCTAGAATATGACCAATTAAAATGTCACCAAAACCTAATCAGAGGGATCACCTAAAATATTAATCTGTGGCGTGCAGTCAGCATTACATGGCTTACTCTGAGGATCATAGAAGAGATTTCAACAAGTCAGTCCCTCTTTGAACACATTCAAGGAAGAAGAAACCAGAAGTCTTACAATGAATGCATCCTGCTTGAGGAGGGGCCAGCTGGGTTCAAAGTCCAAGCCCCTAACACAGATATCTGCCTTTCAGAGAGAGAGAGCTAGTCAAATCTGCACTTTCTCCTTGAGGAGCTCGGGGGCACCTCAGAGCGATCACGCCCCTAACAGCCTCAGGTCCCCTCCCATCTGCTAAGGTGACTGACTCACTGTGGGCTCCTTATAAGACAAATGACATTTAGATATTTTGTAGAGTTGTCCTTTTCACTTGCTTCTTATTAGAAAAGTAGTACCATTTCACCGGAGAAAATTTAGAAATAACAGAGAAGCAAAAAGACAAGAGTCACCCATAATTTGGTATCTTACTAATACTACCAGCCAGAAAACTCTGTTTGGCCCCTAAAATCTATCCTGATCTTCCACAAACCTTATCTCTACTTCCTCTACTACTCCTATGAAGTTATATCATATTTTGAGCATGTAGAAACATAGATGACAGAAGTCTGTTATTTATCATCCAACTTTATCAAATTTTAACATTTTGCTATAATTTTGCTTCATATCATGTTTTTTTCATTGTTGTTGTTTGTTTTTATAAAGAAAACGTTGATGGCTCCCAAACCTGGCTATGCTTCAGAAACACCTGGGAGCTTTTAGAACCCTGGAGATTCTGTCACTAGAATGGATGCAGGGCCTGGACATCTGTTTTGTCAAAAGGCCTCCCAGGTGTTCTGATGCACAGCCAGCACTTGGAGCTGCTGACGGTTTGATCTGTATCTGAGCTGGCTGGGTGCTTTCGGCTCTGGGCAGCAGGGCCAAGGCTCAGTCTCTAAAAGCACTCCTTCAGTCTCTTGGGTGGGTAGAGAGGGGGTGGATCAGGAATTCCTTCGAGTAAATGATTAAAAGTGTGGTTCTTCCCAGAATAATGCATATGCACACATTCTGCATACACAGACCTCAGACTGAGAATTTATGTTAGGGGCCTTAAAGGAATCTGCGAAAAATAAGAAACAGACTTGATCCTTCTGTGAACCAGGTTAAGCACTCTACGGAAGCCCAGCTTGAGCCCACCTTCAGTATATCGCTGTCGTAGGTGTAATCGATGGCAGGGGGGATCCGCTGGGAGAAGATCTGGGCCATCATAGTGCGATAGGCCTTGCCGTCCACGTTGGCCAGGGTGTGGTGCAGCACCTCGTGCAGCTCTGACTCCTCCATCTGGGGTGGGGGCAGCAGCTCACTCTTGAGCAGCTCCGTGGCTGTGGGCCGCTTTGCTGGGTCGTGGTTCAACAGCCAGGAGATGACAGATTTCTGTAACAACACCCAGGCACACTGGTGATGGGAAGCAGCAGCTGATGCTCACGACTCTCCTGACAAGCCAGTAGTTGTCGCAGTCAAAGAAAAGATACTGCACTCCTTGCACTTAGTGGGTGCATTTTAACATCTGAAGTCTCTGAATTTGTCATTTCCCCCTGCACTTCAGTATGGTCATAGTGTTGCACAACAATGTACCGTATTTTGCTGTGTATAATGCACTCCCATGTGTAATGTGAGCCCATGTTTTTGTGTGTTATACACAGGATTATTATACCATGGTATGTAATCATTTTACCCATGTATAATGCACATCCTTATTCCTCCATCAAAAATTTGGGCAAAAAGTGAGTATTACACACAGCAAAATAGGTTATATTAGTATTTCTTAAAAGACAGAGGCCCAGTCCTGGTTGGAGTGGCTCAAGGGATAGAATGTTGGCCTGCAAACCAAAGGGTGGCTGGTTCAATTCCCAGTCAGGGCACATGCCAGGGTTGCAGGCCAGGTCCCCATTAGGGGATGTGTGAGAGGCAACCACATACTGATGTTTCTCTCCTTTTCTTTCTCCTTCCCTTCCCCTCTCTCTAAAAAATAAATAAATAAAACCTTAAAAAAAAGAAAGAAAGAAGACTCCCAGGAAGTCCAGGAAACTCAGAGGCCCAAAGAAATTATACTCAAGGAGGAACAACACCAAGACACATCATCATTAAGTTACGCAAGATTAAAGATAAGGAGAGAATCTTAAAAGCAGCAAGAGGAAAGGAGAGATACCCACAAAGGTGTGCCTGTAAGACTATCAGCTGTTTTCTCAAAAGAAACCATCCAGGCAAGAAGGGGCTGGAAAGAAGTATTCCAAGTCATGAAAGGCAAGGGCCTACATCCAAGATTACTCTATACAGCAAAGTTTTCATTTAGAATGGAAGGGCAGATAAAGTGCTTCCCAGATAAGGTCAAGTTAAAGGAGTTCATCACCACCAAGCCCTTATTATATAAAATGTTAAAGGGACTTCTCTAAGAAATAGAAGATCAAGAACTATGAACAGTAAAATGACAACAAGCTCACAACTATCAACAACTGAACCTAAAAACAAAACCCCCAAAACTAAGCCAACAACTAGAGTAGGAACAGAATCACAGAAATGGAGACCACATGGAGGGTTGTGAGCATGGAGAGAGAGGGGAAAGAATGGGGGAAAAGGCACACAGGGAATAAGAAGCATAAATGGTAGATAAAGAATAGACGGGGAGGTTAGGAATAGTAGAGGAAATGGAGAAGCCAAAGAACTTATATGTATAACCCATGAACATGAACTAAGGTGGGGGGCACGCTGGAAGGTGGGAGGGAGTGCAGGGCAGAGGGGGATAAAGGGGAGAAAAAAATCGGGACAACTACAATAGCATAAGCAATAAAATATACTGAAAAAATGTGAGCATATAAAACAAATACCTTTATGTGTCTAATTTTAGTTCAAATTACAATGTGTAGGATCTGCTGGGATCCTTAGGGCAGTGTAAAACACTTGGCTTTTATTTTTTTCTTTACCATTTATGTTATCTATATTGATACCATTCCCTTGAGTTCTCTTGATTATGTTACTCTACACCTTCACAGCTACTATCTCATTAAGTGGGGAACAATCTCAAGGTAATATAAACCTTTGAAAGTTCCTCAGTGATTCCTTAATTCTCTCGTTTATAGTAAGGATTTATAAGGAATTTGAGGAACATCTGAAATCAGAAAAATCTGTTTTTAGATTAATTCTATTACGCATTTTCTAATTATATGTTTAATATACGCTTCCCCAAACTCCTACCTCAGTCTTAGCCTGAAATAAAAACTGGTAACTGCCTTTCATGCAAAGAAAGGAACTGACATGATACAACTTTTATGAAAAGTCACATCAAATTCAACTGGTAGAAACAACAGCCCACTCAGCAAAACAGACCCTGCTACCCCGCTGCATGTCTGTGTGGTGAACGCGTGGCACAGGCGTCTGTGAGCACTTCCTGTGCTGCCTCGCTCCAGACAAAAGGCGCTGCCTGCGCTGGGGCAGTGGTGGTGGAGGAGGCTGTGTCAGCTGTACACAGCACTTCCACACGCACACGCTCAAGGGCACCTGGTCGGTACCCGTGACGGACAGTCATCTCCGTGTGGGGAGTGGTTTGGATAGTTGCTCTCCTGTTCGTAGTGTGATACAGTCTCGGAGCCACCGGAGCTACCAATATGTGGAAGTTCTGAGTAAGACTGCTCTTGTTACAGGGAAAGGCTATGAAATGAGTATTTTCTTACCATATCCAGAAACGCAGAAAATGACTCAGTTCAAAAAATGGTAACAAAGAAAGGAAGGAGAAACACAACTCAATGTATTTCCTAATGGTTCTTTACTAATTCAATTGATGATGCGAAATTGGTCCCTTGAGCCATAAATGTCATGTTAGTGCTGATATATAAACACAGGGTATTTAACCCCTTTATTTTTTAGGCGAGGAAAATGAAAGTCTGGAAAAGTGAATTGGCCACTCACATATATAATCAATAAGCAAGGAATAGCAAATTAATACCATTTTCTAGCTAGGTTTCTGTTCTCAACATTAATAGTCACTCACTGCTTAAAGACAGGGACGCGTTCTGAGAAGTGAGCCCTTAGGCACTTTCGTCGCTGTGAGGACATCACCGAGCACCCCTGCGCAGGCCTCGGTGGGGCAGCCACTGCCGTGTGGTACCGCCGTGCTTTCACACGACGGGCAGCGCAGCGGTTTTGCTTCCGTCAGCTCCACAACAAACACGTAATGCGTGGTGCTACAACGTTAAGATGGCTATGATGACACTAGGTGATAGGAATTTTTCAGCTCCATTACAGTCTTAATGGGACTGCTGTTGTAAACGTAGTCCTTTGCTGACCCAAACAGTTATGTGATGCATGGCTGTTACTTAAAGAAGGAATTTTACCATGATTATAATTGTTAAGAAAAGTCAGTATGAGGAATAAACATCCATATGATAAGACTGACCACAAACAGTTTAAGGAATAAACATCCATATGCTCCACTGAGACAAACAACCAAGAAGAAATACGTGCCAGAAGTATAATACACCAATTCTCTAATTATTCTTTCACGTTGACTGGATGACAATATGAACCTATGACAAACTACATACGCACACACACTCAGATACTTATAGCACGCAGGAGGAATTACTTTGCTCAGTCTGCCCCTTTACAATCTGAGCTACCTGAACCACAAAACGGAACAGAATTCTAGTTTCAGATTATTTTTCTTTTCTTAAAGTTCCAAACTTTCTCTAAAATGATGAGCTGTATAAGCATTCTGTTATTTTCAACAGCTATGGCAAGGCTCTAAATAACACCTCAAAAGCACGACGAACCACGCAAAAGAACCTATAGTTTGTTAACTGTCTCTGCCAGTCCTCGGCATTTTTATGACGCATTTCAAGTTCAGTAACATTTTAAGTGCTCTGTCTTTTGATGTTTTCTCCCCATGTTATTCCCAGGATACAAGAGAATGAGTGGCAGAAGATTACTAATTGAAAAAAAAAAGAAAAAAGAAAAACAGTAATTAAAACCCAAGTGTGAAGACAGTATTTAAAATATCAGAAAATTACCTGCTTTGTATGCTCTCCGTCATCGAAGTCTTCAGGAAACTTAGGTGAAGTGGCCTAAAAAATATTACATTCAGTCAGCAAGTGCTTGGCAGACTGCCACAGTTGAAGCATTTATTCACCAGAGATAAGAAGAATCAAATACAGAAAGGAAAATCTGCTAACCAGGGGATACTGAGGTGTCCCTTTCTTGAAACCCAATGCCCATTCTTCCAAGTACATACATAGTATTTTTTAATTTTTTAAGAAAAGATTTTATTTATTTATTTTTAGAGAGAGAAGGGAGGGAAAAAGACAGGGAACGAAACGTCAGTGTGTAGTTGCCTGTCATGCATCCCCTACTGGGGACCTGGCCCGCATGGCAACCCAGGCATGTGCCCTGACTGGGAATCTATCTGGTGACCCTTTGGTTTGCAGGTCGGAGCTCAGCCCCCTGAGCCACACCAGCCAGGGCCATGCATATTATTTTAATGCAAACTTTTCCTAAATGAAAGCACCTTATCTGAGGGCAAAGTATTTAAACATGTAATGGTTTCAGAGAAGGGCAAAGTCGCTTTATTAAACACCAGATGAGAAAAGGCAAAAACACCACGCCACCAACGCAGAGTAAGAGAAAAACATTAACTGAAACATCTGCTTCCCCAGAAGTTCTCATCCTTCTGATAAATAAGACCCTAATCATAACATCAACTTGGCAGTTTAGATATTCTTGAAATGAGGGAACAAACATGAATTTTGACTAAAGAAAGGCATTTCATAGAAGACCTAATTCTCTAAGACCATTTCAAGTCAAGGGAAGGGCACAGTAATCACTTTGTTTACTCTGTTACTTTATGAACACAGCTGTCCATCCTATACTGCAGTAAAATTCTTCCAGAGTTTTCCAAAACACTGTTTTCGCTCTGCTCAGGAAGGAAGAGAAAAACTCTCAACATCTCTTGCTCATGAATATATAAATCTCAATCCCTCTAATGCAAACCTTACTCTCCACTTTCATCTTAATGCTTTTTTGAATGAGTACTCTTGACCTCACACATTGTTAACATTAGTCCCTTTTTAGTTTGGGCAATAACAGAGGCAAGGATCAATCCCAAGAACACAAATGGAAATTTCACTGGGGAAAAGTTCAAGTGGCTGATACTTTTCCCAGAGCCCTTTTAATTTCTGGACATGGTGGTTTTCTTTAGGTACCAGGCAGAACCTTTAATTTCTAGAACTAAATATTCATTATCCTTATAACCTATCCTCACTAATGTAACTATACTGATTTTATTAAAAACTTCTTGGATTCTTCCTTTGTTTTAAAATTAGAAATAGCCCTGGCTGGTGTGGCTCAGTGGCTGAGTGCCAGCCTGTGAGACAGGAAGCTGCTGGTTTGATTCTCAGTCAGGGCACATGCCTGGGTTGCGGGCCAGTCCCCAGCTGGGGGGTGTGTGTGTGTGATCAATGTTTCTGTCACACATTGATGTTTCTCTTTCTCCCTTCTTTCCCCTCTCTAAAAATAAATAAGACCTTTAAAAAAATTAAATTAAATTAAAAAATAAATCTCAAGAGTTTTTTTTTAAATATAACTATAACCTAGCAATTTCTCCAAGTAGGATTTCTAAAAACAAACAAAAGTGAGGAGTTTCTCATTATTGGAGGTGTGTAAGAGGTAGATTTCCATTTATTAGAAATACAGACAATTATAGCAGGATCACCTCTTCTGTATTAGAAATACCAGAAAAATGCTCTGCATCGAATTCTGATGTCCATACTAAGTAAGACTCAGGTTCTGGAAACTGATGCACTAAAGCATCTGGTACCTACATCTCGCAGTTGGCTGAGAACAAAGATCCTTTCTGAGGCCGTAACCATGGGGCGATAGGACATCTCAAAGAAGATGATTCCCAGGCTGAAGAGATCCACTTTCTGGGGAGGAAAAAGAATTGCATTTAGAGAGTCTTAATCTGAAGTGTTATTTACTAGGGAATTATCTCACGAGCACTGTTAATTGGAATTAAAGTTTGTATAAGTGAAAAACAAGCCAATTAGAAAAAAATTTCTTCTAAAGAAGCATAGGTATAAAATACAGATGAGATTAAATATTTGGCATGACTTCTCAACATTCTCCTTGAAAATTAATTGTAACAGACATAGGTAGCCACTGGTCAACCACGGACAATAATTACTAAAGAGGAAGGACAATGAAGATTTGTCGTAAGAATTTGCTTTGTATTTTTACTTGTCTCAAAAGAGAAACAGACCAAAATCTGTGGCTAACAGCAAAGATCAACTATTCATTGCCAAGCCGTACCGACGAGGCGGAAGAATGGTACAACAGAAAAGACCATGTGAGAAACCCTAACAAAATATCGAAGTGCAAGTAAAAAGGAGAAAGGTCAAGTCAGTGCAGTGTCAGACTGGGAGCTGCCAGAGGGCAGATGACGCTCCACAACCCGGCTGGGGGAGGTGGGGGTGGCGGGGGCACACATGGCAATGGCACCCAGGCGCAGAAGCCACTTTCCAGAAGAACTCTGGAATAAATTTGGATTCAAGGACTGGCAGGAGAGCCTCTCTATAACCAGTGACCTCTGAAGTCTTAAAAAAACACACATTTACTGTGGCATTTCCTACACCTGTTCGCTGTAGAAAATGTGGAACATACAAATAGCACCACAAATCAAACAGCAAGCACTTGCAATTTGACCACTCGAGCCACTAGTGCCGTCCAAGATGTGCCCATTCTGAGACTCCAACCCTGATGCTCCGTGTAATTTCTATTCCCTTAATATGGTGAGAATATTTTAAAATACTGTATCACTTTTTTAAAAGAAGCTTCTAAAATATAACTGTAACATCATACAGCATTCGATTATGTGGAAGTCCCATCATTTATTTAATCAGTGCCCTATTTTTAAGCACTTTTGTCATTTTTCAGTTATAAATAATACTATGGAGAGTGCCTTTTACAGCGATCTTTCTGAACCGTCCCCAGCTGTTTCCTTCGGGGACATTTCAAAAGGTGGAACTGCTGGGCCAAGGGGCAGAGGCCTTTTGAGGATTTCCTCATGCTGTTCCACAGTGCTCAGAAAGATGACATCAAAGGCCCTTCCCACGCCCAGTGGGTGCATGCGCGTCTCTGCACACCCGCACTCCCGATGCATATTTGAAGTTTGTCCCAACTTCCTGTTGCTGCCCAGCGCTCCCTGTTGGAGCCAAAACCCAGGCTTGTTTCCACTACAAACCTAAAAATATGCTTTGATGTCAACTGCCTAACATATTTTTAAAATTTAGCTCAGCACTGTTGCCCTCAGTGATCTCATCCAATCTCATGGTTTTATATCTCATCTGTGTGCCGATGACTCTCAAATTTTGTACCTGACTCTGACCTTTCTCAGTCTTGAGCTTTGAGTCCCTCACAACCTACGGGACATCTCCAGTTGATGTTCTCATGAGGCATTTCAAACTTACCATAACATGTCTTAAATGAAATTTTCCTGCCATCGCTTCCTCCTTCTCCCCCAGGTCTTTTCTCAGGTTTCCTCATCCCATCCACCTTCCCTTCCCTCGGCTGCTCAGAAACCTGAGAAGTGCCCCGTTTTCCTTCCCTTTCATCACCCAAATCCACTTCATGAGGAAAACCTGCCAATTCCCCCCCAAATGCATCTCTTACCTGCATACTTCTTCCCATCTCACTTGCTACCACTCTGCTTCTAGCCATCAGCTGCTCCACCTGGACTTCTCCAAAGCCTCCAGCAGCAGCCAGAGTGAACCCTCCCTCCAGGTCCTTCAGGGTCTCCCTGTGCACATTCCTCATCGTTGTTAAGCTGGCCCTGCAAGACCTGGCCCCTGCCTTCCTGTCCCGCTTCACTTCATGCCTCTCTCCCCATTGCTCACCACGTTGTAGGCACACAGATCTTCTTTTTGGCTGCCTTAAATGTGCCAAGCTAGTATCAGGTGTCCTCTCTTCATGCGTGTTCCTTCTGCCTCACTCCTTTTTCCTCTCAGGCATGTTCTAGACTCCAACTTTATACGGTGCTTCCCTTCTCTTCTATCCTAAAAGTCATTGTCTTAGAAAAGCTTTCTCTGGTCTAATCCAAAGATGATGTCCCTATTGTTCTCTAGTTACTGGACTCCTTCTCTTCTTAGCTCTCACTGGATAAGCTCCTTGAGGGCTGGAAGAAGATATTTGTCCTATTACGTGACTACCTTACTCCTTGCATTTCTGGGGCCTGGATGGACCCGGGTTAGTTCAAGTCTTCTTGGAATGGATGAAGGGACTGTAACTCTCTGAAGCACTGTGCCAGCTTCAGTCACTGTCCTTGGGCGACGCATGTCCCGTTCAGTGTGGTCACTCAATGTACATGTGGATACATACCAACTGAATAAATGTTCATGACTATTTCAGCTGGGAACGAAACCCCAAAAGCAGTGACCTTGATGTTCTTACTACCATCTCACTCTTGAGACCTTTTCTTCTCCCCCCAAGCTTGCCCTTTACCTGGTTGTACGCAGATTTGGTGCTTCCTTGGACTTCTGGGCTTACATACAGAGCAGTGCCAACCATCCCAGTCAAATGACCTGCGTGGAAGAAGGCGAGGGAAGGCTTTCCAATGACAGTACTCAGGGATAAGGCAAATTTTTATTAAAAAGAAAGAAAAGGTTTCTCAAGAGTGAGGCCTGACCTGTTAATTGCTCACGCTGTTCACAGGAAGCAGCCGTGTGCATTTCATCAAGTGACGAGCACTAACCCCGTCTGGCCATGGCCTCTGCAGAGGAGAGGCGGGGCCAGACACAGTGTAGCTGCCCACCCCGGGGGCCGGTTGCTCTAACTGAAGTTTTAATTCCCTGGCTTTCTGAAGGAAAACTGATATGATGAAAAGGAAGAAATAAAGCATTTTCATAATTTTGTGAATTTAATGAATAATTATAATCTGCTTTAGGATAAAATCTTTACAAATGAAAACTGGGTTTCAGATTAAGAAATTTTATACTGTATTGTATACTTAAAATTTTCCTAAGAGGGTAGATCTTATGTTAAGTGTTTTTATCACAAACTATATAAAGAAATAAATAATTAAAAATAATACTACATAAAAGGGCAGGTGAAAACTTTTGGAGGTGATGGATGTCTCTGACAGGGATGATGGTGATGGTTTCATGGGTACATCTATCTCTGCCAAGTCCTCAGGCTGCATACACGGCATACATACAACTTTTTAGATGTGAAAAAATAAGAGAGAGAGAAAAAATTCGTGGTCTGTTTTTTAATACACAAATTAAATACCCTGATTTACCTGAAAGGTCTGATTTAACTAAATGATCTCCTGATGCATCATCTTGTTTGCCATCAGCCTAAAAATAAAAGTAAGCCAAACACCACATTAAAATGTTATATTACTCCATAGGAATGGCCTATCTATTTCTAAATGAAGACTGAATGAAGAATATCACACAGAAACCAGAATCATTATAATGATGCTTTTTCTTGAGCTTTAAACTTTTTTGTTTAGTAGGCCCACTAATGCAGAGCTTACCAAAAACCCATGAGGATCAAGAAGAAGGGCAACTCACTATAGAAGCCTTCTTTCTTTGTGGCAGAAACCCCTGGAAGCTTACAGAAGCAAATGCCAGAACAACCTATTTACTAGGAAGAGTAAGAATATATTAACAACCTCCACTGCCTCACTTTCTACCTTTCCCATTTACCTGGGTCAATTTTTATTTTTTTTCCTAGAGGCTGGTCACCAAATCTCCACTATCACTGCTAATACCTCTTAAGTAGCCTCGCTTCTCCCACAGTATCTGCCACAGTGCAGACTCACATATTACCCTACATCACTATTTTGCTGACATCACTCCGTAGGTTGCTATTACAAGCACCATCACCAATACTAGCGGCTTTAACATTCTCAGTGCCAGGCACTGTCCAGGTGCTGGGCCTGTGTCCTTATTTTATCCTGCTGACAGCTGTCTGAAGTAGGTACTAGTATTAGGCACTTTTTACATGTGAGTTATTGAGAGGTTAACCGACTTGCCCAGTGTCACACCACAGAGAAGTGGCAGAGGCAGGATTCTAGCCCAGGTCAGTGGGCCTCCAGTGCGGCGCTCCTATCGACCTCACTATGTAAGCTCCCCAGAAAGCAAGTTAAATTCCTTAGTTTGGGGATCAAGATCCCCGTCACTTCGCCCTTCCTGGGTCTCAGCACTCTTCAGAATGCTCTGTTCTGGTCAGATGCATGTTCTTACGGACCCCTTTCCTATCCTCCCTCTCTGCTCCTTCTAACCTCTTCTGCTAATGTAGCCTCTATTCGCCACTTATCCAAATGGATTACTTACCATTCATCCAAACCCTGTTTTATTTTCCCTGACCACCCTTAGAATCCATGGCATTTAACACAGGTTTTTGGCACTTAGTAACTTGGGTTTCCAATGCCAAGTAAAACTCTTCTCTGGCTCTCAAGGTCTGGCACCTACAAGACTCCCAACCTTCCAGCACCCTCTCTCACTGCTCTCCCACGCCTCATCGTTTCAACCAACCAGACAACGTGCTGGCCTCCAGACAATCATGTCTGCTTGGTCCAGGGCCTTTGCTGACACTGTTTTTGCTGGAACCCCCTATCCTGGCACCACCGCGCTCTGCACTCAAGCTTGGCCTGCTGGACTCCCACCCATCCTTTCAGGCGCATTTGAAATGCTGTTTTCTTTATACAGAACCGAGCCTTTCTCGATTCTCATAGCCATGTGTAAATTTTCTCATCTTTTACTCATGTCACTATTTTGCTCATTTCACATTATTTTAGCTTTATATATTAAAGAACTTCTCTACAATGCTGTGAAGAAGAAACACCTGTAAATTATATGGTGTCTAGGAGTGGTGTTTTGTTTTTTGAGCCTCGTTTTATTAAATGAACTAAGCCCCTCAAGTGCAAAGCATCTAGCCGAGTGCCTGTGTGACAGACCAAAATACAAATTATTTCATAAAGTATTATATGCCTTTCACCTAAATATCAACATGATTATTTCCTAAATTATGTCCCTCAAGTGGAATGCACTCACTAAAATGTATTCTCAATTGCAAAGTGTAGAACGTCATGTGCAGCTCACCCCTTTTGCCTTGTCTCATCTTCTGGGGATTACACTGCAGAGTTCAGTGAACTCATTGTTGTCCTGCTTTCTAAGACTTTCATGATCATCGAGGCATGTAGGTCCATTTTTAGGCTGAGTCTAATTAAAAAAATACTCACGGCAAAGGGTAGATGGTCTGTCGCCAAACCGAAATCACCTATTTTTACATGGTCGTCGGAATCCAAAAAAATGTTGACAGGTTTCAAATCCCGGTGAATCATTCCCTGACAGAAGAGAGCAAAGAAACCAAGTTTATAGTTATATGTGTTTCCTGATTTGAAAGGCCAAACCAGTGACAAAATTGGATGTGTCTTCTCCCATTGACCATACTGGTCCACACCGTTCATCTTCTGCAGTGTCTTTCCACGGTCTTGCCAATGACCTTGCCACAATCTCCCACTCTACCCGCAAGGCCCTCTCCACCAGGCTCACAATTTTCTTTCTCTCTGCTGCATCATAAAACCCCTGCTCTGGTCAGGGAGACAGACTCACACTCGTTTCATTACTTCTTCTACTCCTTTCTTCACACTGTTTCCCCTGCTAGGAAATTCTGGCTGTTCTCCACCCACTTGAATTGTACCAACATTTACAGGTGCCAACTCGTTCGTGAAGCCTTCCACAGTAACTCGAACATCCAGCCTCCCATCCCCAGCACACAAGGAAGGAACTCAATGATTATTTGTTACGTGAACGTGCTTTCTCCCCTTCCTAATGGCGTTCTCACAGTAACTATCGTTTCAGGTACTATAACGTAAGATAATTAAAACACATCAGGCGATCTCTTTTACCTTTACTCAAAGGTAAATTCTGGCTCCCTCAAAATACAAGAAGTCCTTCTCAAGTGTGCGGCTTGTCATGCACCCATGCCTCTCCGTGTTTCTGGGGGTAGCATAATGTTAGATACCCAACAGATGACTGGCAGGCACTGAGCAAATTAGAGCAGAAGAGAGCCCTGGGCACAGCTACCCAGGATGGTATTACAGCAATAGAGTTCTAGTGGCCCTCATCAGAACTCATTTTTATTTCCAGTCTTGCAAATTCTGCTTCCATAAAATAATTTATAAAGTAAACATGTGTAAATTTCAGCCATGGCTTTTTAGTAGAAAAATATGGCACAGTATAAATATTTTGAGGTTAAAGAAAATTGAGGCAAAGGGAAAAACATATTTACACTGGCTAATATGCAATGGACAATTCCATTTTTTAAAAAGTAAGCCGTGTTTCACCCTGAAGTTAGATCCATTAGCATTTATATTGTAACGGCAATTTCTAGCTCTAAAATGACATTTTATACATGTGGCAAACCATCTTACTCAAAAAATCTCATCTCTGTCTGCATAACCATGTCCTTGCTCAAAAGGTCTCATCTCTATCCCTATGAGGTGGCTTTCTGGTTTCTCCATGTTCCCAGAAGGCTGGCACTGAGTCAGAGTCAAATAACCCGGCACGTGTCAACCACACCCTCACGTCGTTCTGACTGGCTCTAGGAATTGCCCTCCCACTCCACACATGTTCACGTGTTTCCTGCTAACTCAGGGGCTGGCAAACTTTTTCCCTAAAGGACTAGAAAGTAAATATTTTAGACTTTATGGGTCACAGAATCTCTGTTGCAACCCCTCAACTCCACAGTTGTGGCACAAAAACAGCCAGGCAAGATGTAAACGAACGAGCATGGCCCTGTTTGAATAACACTTATTGATGGACACTGAAATGTGAATTTCATAGAATTTTCACGTGTCATGAAATATTATTCTTTCAATTTTTTCCTAACCACTTACAAACGTAAAGGTCACTCTAGGCCAGGCTAGGCTGTACATAAGGTGGGCTGGATTTGACCTGTGGGCCACAGTGTGCTGACCCTTGTTTTAACCTTCAGTATTTTCTTTTAACTTTAATACTTTGTCCTATTTTCTTGTCTTCTGACACATTGTTCTAGTTCCTATAAAAATAGATTATTTCAATATACCCACAATTTTCCCTCTGCTTTTCTCCAACCTTATATTATTTTTTCGGTCTTAAATTTTTTTTGTATTTTCTAAAAATTAATTTATTATTGTTCAATTACAGTGGTCATTGGTCCTAACTTTTATATAAAGATAAGTTTAAAGAAATGTTGTAAAGTTTACTTTCTCATGGATATAAGCCAAGCCATCCAGAATCTCTCGAAAAAGCCTCCAGAGTCTGACGGTGTCCTGATACAGCCCCTGGTCGATGGTGTCACGTAAAGTGCTCTTCTCGCAGTACTCCATCTGCGGACAGGGGCGAGCCAGGCAGGGCTTCGTTACACAGGGTTTCAAGTAAGGGGACAACTGCAATGAATGTAATCCTTTATTTTAAATCATGTACCATAGATTTCAAATTATTATGGGAAAGGCTTTTTTTTTTAATTGAAAAAAGAAACCGAGAGTATTAAAAAAATTGGGAGGGAAGTATGCATAATCTTAGCATCCTAACATAACCAATTTTTCATATTACTGTTCATTTAAAAAATAACTTACTTGTTTACAAATCTGTCACAAATAATATAAAAAATGAGAAGAATAATTTTATTTGTTGTACAAGATTGTTTCTAAACCCAAATTTTCAAGAAGGACTAATTACTTCTGACCAGTGTGGCTCAATGGGTTGGGCACTATCCACAAACTGAAAGGTCACCAGTTCGATTCCCAGTCAGGGCACATGCCTGGGTTGTGGGCCAGGTCCCTGGTTGGGGATATGTGAGGAGCAACTGATTGATGTTTTAAAAAATAAATCTTTTTTCAAAAAAGATTTTTTATTTATTTTTAGAGAGAGGGGAATGGAGGGAGAAAAGGGGAGAGAAAAACATCTCTTGGTTGCCTCTCCGACGCTTCCCACCAGGGACCTGGCTTGTAACCCAGGCATGTGCCCTGCCTGAGAATTGAACTGGAGACCTTTCAGTTCACAGGATGTCATCCAATCCACTGAGCCACACCAGGCAGGGCAAGAAATACAATCTTAAAAACAAACAAACAAACAAACAAACAAACAAACAGCTAATTAACCTAATGATGTCATTAGCCTTTCTCATTTGTATAGTAGATTAATGACAGTGATCTTCAAGTCCATAACAAAACATTAGAAACACAAAAATATTCCAGAAAGGGCTCTATTTTATGCCTTAAGTGTATGGATTTATCAGAAAACAATGCATTATCATTTAAATCTTAAATCAACATGTAGCATTCAATTTATGAAAGTGGACGATGCTTCAAATCAGTGTCAGAGTTGAGATTTCTCATGAGGATTTTTATTTTTTTAAAGGAACATATTTTTAAAAAATTAAAATATGTTTATTGATTTCCAAGAGAGGAGAAGGGAAAGAGACTGGATACTTCCCATACATGCCCCAAATGGGGATGGAACCTGCAACCTAGGTATGTGCCCTGCCCAGGAATCAAACCCCCAACCTTTTGGTATATGGGACGATGCTCCAACCAACTGAACTACACCAGCCAGGGCAGAGGAACATCTCATTTTAAATGAGAGGAGCATCCTCTCACGATCAGAATAACCATCTACAAATTCGGATTCACCCTCCCGGCCTCACGAGGGCCTCTGACTCCAGTGTCACAACCCTATCACACCTCAGACGCGCCTCTTCTACTTCTGTCTCCTGACTGTTTGGAGAGGAACGGCATACGACGCACACCGAACAGTGGGTGGTTTGGGAGACAAATGCTTTATTGTGTGTGTGAATAGCATCTCAAAGATGTTTCTGTTAGGGAATACCAAAAACCAGCTCTAATCCCAAGAAAGCAAGCACCTAACTAGTCTTTTCTGAAATATTATACTTGTCTGAAAACTATCAAACTTACCTTCCACATAGTACTGTATCTATCTCACATTAGAAGGTCTGCCTACTTGCAAATATTACTTAAAATACTAATAATGAACCACATTCCTGCTTGCTTGGGGTAGAGGCAAGTTTTCCTTTTTGGTGTGTGGCTGTCCCTTTGCTGGCAGAGCTCAGCACTGTCCAGGATGCTGCCCCTCAGACACGAGGGCAGGCCAAAGCCAATAGGCTTCCCTTCAGTAATGCTTCACTGCAACTGATCTGTCTGGGGCTCTTGTGCCCCAGAGGTTCCAGCACAAACCAGTTTGCCTAAAGCCATGCTAGTTGTTCCTCTGCACACAAGGATGTGTGTGGCTCGTACCTAACTTGTTCAGATCCAACTTGTTAGAGAAAGTGGATTCCTTACCTTCAGTCTAGTATTTATGGAACTTAGATGTGGTTTAATTACTTCACATACATGATTTCATTTAAGCACCACAAGTCACTCAAATAGTTATTATTTAATTTACAGATGGGGAACCTGAGGAGCAGAATGCTGAAGAGCCTTGCCTGAGCTCACACAGATGTGGCTGGTAGATCCATGATGTGAACTCACATGACAGCCTGAGTCTGGAGCCCGTGAGCGGCCCTGTGCCGTCCCTGCTATGGTACGGGAGAGCAGGAGGGCGGGGCTGAGGGAACGGGCCTCCATGCTATAATCTTCTCTAGCCAATTCATCTTTGGTAGTGCCACTGTGTCCTGTTCTGCCCTTTGTCGTGCTTTAGCCTCCTGAAATGCGCCCACCAGCACCTACTGGTCTCCCCGCCCCGCACCAGCGCCCCACCTGGATGTAGAGGTAGTGCACAGCTTCGGTGGCGGCCGAAGGCTCACTTTCATGGCAACTGCTCTTTCCACTGCAGTCTTCATCCTAAACCAAGAGGAGCACACAAGCACTTAACATGGGGGCTAACGTTAAACAAGGTCATTTGCACCTGCCCCCACCAAACACATGGCCATGCTATTGCCTTAGAGGGGAGATCAATGGGCAGAACACAGCCACTGTCCTTGAGCTGTGTACAGCATTCAAAGGCAGTTTTGCTATCATCTGAATCCACTGTGTGGTCACTAGGTCTGACGCTGTACAGAACGACTGGCAGGGAAAGCAGAGAACAGGTAGGCATTAAAGGTGTGCAATGTACAGAGAGACTCCATGTCCGTTCCATCGTACCATTAATATCTTTCTACTGACAGCAGAATGTACAGGCTAACACTGTAAGACTTCAGTTTTAATGGAATGCCTTCCTTTGGAAACAGAAGATTAGAAAGTCATCTTGAGCTAAAACAATTTAAATGGATCACATGACCAAAGAACATTCTGCTGTCTAGGCCACACTCCGGCAGACAAGCACTGCCACTGACAGCCACCAATCCTTTTAACTACTTTCCACATGGCCAGTCTGTCCCCTGCAACTAATTTTCTAACTCATATCCCTTTTTTCAAAAAATCTTTTTTTCCTGCTCCTAGACATATTTAGATGCTGCCCCCAATACCACTGAAAAAGCATTAAGCAGCATTTGACCATTTCTAGTGTACATTTTTTTGTACACGTGTGGAAGCATTTTTCAATGTTTTTTCCCTTGTCAAAGGAAAACAACTCTGCTTTGGAAACAACCACATCCTGCTTTTGAATCATTTATACACTCTAGGGATTATCTGTAGAGGATTGTTAGTCCCCAGCCAGAGGCTTCTCCACATTAATTAGAATGCCCCTGGGACAGTGCCTGTAGAGGAGCAAAGCCAGGACTGCCCATGTGGTGCCCTCAGAATAATTAAAGGCGTAACTGATGCTGCAGTCAGAGAAGGCTTGCTCTAGCGGTTTAGAGCGCTTCCACGATTGTTCCTAGTCACAGTTACAGTTCACAAAGTTAAATCAAGAGGGTGATTTTCAAAAATTAGTATTTTTAATCATTTTTTATTTTCAATAAAATATTTTTAGTTGACATATATGATTATGCTAGTTTCAGGTGTACACCCCACTGATTACACATTACATAACTTAGTAAGTGATTATTCCGATAAATCTCATACCTGTCTGACACCATACTTTAGTAGTATTTTTATTTCATACTTTACTCAAGTCCCAAATCATGTTCTCCCCTCTGCTGAGTTCTTTTATTTCCTCTTTATCTCTCATTTGATATCTAACATATGCTCCCTGGCTTGTTTTTAATTTAATTTAATTTTTTAAGGGTGATTTTAATAGAAAGGAAAGTACTTATAAAAACATTGGCTAATGCATTAAAACCTCCTTCAAAAATCAATTTAACTCTTTATGTAACAGAATCTACATGTAGACTTTTAAAAAATATATATCTTATTGATTATGCTATTACAGTTGTCCCATTTCCCCCCTTCATTCCCCTCCACCCTGCACACCCCCTCCCATCTACATTCTCCCCACTATAGTTCATTTCCAGGTGTCTTAAGTTCTTTAGCTTCTACATTTCCCACACTACTCTTGCCCTCCCCCTGTCTATTTTCTCCCTACCATTTATGCTACTTATTCTCTGTACCTTTTCTCCTCTCTCCTCCTACCACTCCCCTGTTGCTAACCCTCCATGTGATCTCCATTTCTGTTTCTGTTCCTCTTCTAGTTAGTTTTTGTTTTAGGTGTCGTTGTTAATAATTGTGAGTTTGCTGTCTTTTTACTGTTCATATTTTTTATCTTCTTTTTCTTAGGTAAGTCCCTTTAACATTTCATATAATAAGGGCTTGGTGATGATGAACCCCTTGAACTTGATCTTATCTGAGAAGCACT
>PVKM010019554.1:0-24117 GCA_004027735.1 Carollia perspicillata
TTAGTTCTTAACAAGAAAATAGATTAGCTCCAAAGTATCAGAAAATCCTTAAACCTATAAAAATTGGACTTGAATTTTAAATTGAAGTAACAGTTCCTTTTCCTTATTTTTAAACTTAAATATTAAGTACTTACAAATTTATATTCTTCTACCTGTTCATAAAGAGGTCACCACTCTAAATTGGAAGACTATAACACATTATACAAATGTCTTTACTAAGATATGCTAACAAAAATTACTATAAAAAGTGTCATAAGCATTTAGTTCATTTTGACATAAATTCATTCAGCCCTAAACAATTTTTAAATTCATCTCCTGTACTTGCACAGAAGTCATTTTATCATTTATTTAAAAAGTTTTCAATCCTTTCAGCACTGAATAATCTATCATCTTCTTTGACACCAAATACAGTAATTACATAATGTGATAACTTTCCATGAAGAGTTATTTTCTCTCTAATGTCTCTTAATTTGATTTTTATTCTCCTGGGGAGATTTTTTTCTTTCTTCAGGAACCTAATCTAAAGGGATTGCCCAGACAGAACAAATAGCTGGTCTCTTATATTCTTCATCAAAAATATTTCTCTCAAAACTAGCCTTATCTCCTTCAACTTCAGAATCCTTCATCATGTCAGTGTGTTTAAGCCCTTATACTGAGTACATTTGTGAAAGAATTAACCCTCCATTCTAGTCTGGTCTTCAACAGTTATCATATCACCTTGGCATGGAGACTTAACTTATTTTACCCTAAGTTGTCTGAACTATAGAGTGGAGATATCACCTCGTAAGGCCAGGAGGGTGGCACAATGACAAGGGGATCACTACTATAAAGATGCTTAAAAGTTATTTAAAAACTCATACAGAAGTGCAATGTTGCAAAACTAAATGCAGTAAAAAAAATTGCAGTGGTTCTTTATGCAATGCAATGATCTTCAGATCCAAGTCCTTCAAATGCAACATTATATAACCTCTTTGCAATGAAAAGAGAAGCATCATTATCTAGAATTAGAGCTCTGGTAGCAAATGTTAATGACTTAGTATGTGATACCGCATCACCCATCCTCAGGGCTAAATCTATAACTTGAGTAAATGTATAAATTGTGATAAAAGTCTCAGTGAAAATCATAAAACACAAATAAAGTAGTATAAAAAGAGTAAACCTTGATTAATCAAACAGCTTAGAAGAGAGCAGTCGCTTCTGGGTCACAGCCCACCATCAACAACTCCTGATACCCATTTTGGAGAATAAATTCCTGGCTTCGGCTTACTGCATCAACGCTTCCTTCCTACAACTTACATTAGAGCAAAGGAATAGTATTCTGTTTTCTTCAATACTTTTCTTCCAGCATTATTAACCCAAGAATCTAAAAAATTACAATACCTAGTGATTTTTAAAATATTATCACATATTACATATATAGAATTTATAATTCCATTACAGGTTTCCACCAGGCTTCTTCAAAGGCCCCAATGATATGTGGTTCACAGTTTCACAAATTAAAACTGCATTTCACTAACCATCACTTCTGGTCTCAAAATTATTTAACCTGTACCTTTTTAAAGACATCATTATATTTTTTAAAGCTTGGCATTCAAGGTTTCTAGTTTTAGTACCCCTCCCAAGTATTATAAGCGTTTCTTCCTTCATGATGAATTTAAAATTTGAGTGAGACTTACTTTCTTGTATTGCATTAAGAATCTCTGAAAAGTCCACATCGCTCTTTGGGCCGTCAGGTAGTATTTGCATATCCAGCTGGTAGCCTTGCAAATCCACTCCTCCTTCTAGAGAAATGAAAGATATTCATGGAGTGTGCATGGTTATCAGAGAGCCCGGCATTAGGATCCCAAGGAGAAGCAACTTCAAACTCTGAAATGAACAGCCAGCTGTTTGTCAGTAATCTTCTCCTATGGACAAATGGCTTTGAAAAAATGAGAACATCACTAGCCATTTGCTCTTTATGGGACCAAAAAAAGGTTTAATGTAAAAAGTAAGGCAACTACTTTATTGCAGTACCACATACTTTATAATAGTTATTGATGACTTCCTGGGTGAAGAATGATAGCCTGCGCCCAAGGATATGTAAAATTATTTTCAACTTCTACATGGCTAATAAGTGACATTCAACACTAATACTTCGTGACAGCATCTTCTTTAAAATTATAATTCAGTTGCAGAGAAAATTTTAATATTCTTGATATCACAGAAGAAAAAAGGTATCACCTTTCCCTCACAGTTGGACTTCCCTGCTATATCATGTACTTTTTCAATTATATCAGAATATTTTTATTTATTGTATCATACAATTAAGCCTCTTGTAGGTACTAGGTTTGTCTGATGTATTTTTGGTGTATTCTAAAGAAAAAAAGTTTTTATGCTGCTCCACACACTTGTAGAACATTTAAGGAAGTCAAAGAAACCATGTTATCAAACTAACTTTATCATAAACAATAACAAACCTCGAAATGCTTCCTAAAGTACCAGTCAGAACATCTCCAATTTGAGGGGTCTGGACGTGCTAAAAGCCGGTACTAAAATAAACAGATAGCCTGATGAATAGAAGGTGGCATGCCCCAGCTTCCAATATTTTTGTAGAAACAATTCTTTCGTAAGACTAGGAATTATTCTTAGCCTTGAGTAAAATTTCAGTTAAAGACTTAAAACTCAAGAGGAATAAGACACAGTCCGTGCCTTACAGGGAACATTCATGCCAGGAGGGAAATAAACACAAAGTAACCTAATAGAAGGTAACCTTTAGTGGGGCAGGATGTTTTTGTCTGTGTGCTATAACCCAGCACCAAGAACTCTGTGTGAGGGCACAGAGTAGGGCCTCAACAAATGCCGAGTGAATGAACAAATGAATGAGTTTGTGCAGTAACTATGAAACAAATGCAGCAGAGCTATAAGTAAAGCTAAGGGCTCAGATTCTTGAGTCAGACAGACCAGCACACCACTTCTTACTAGATAACACCAAATCTCAATAAATCTTAGTTTCCTCGTCTATAAAATATGGATGATAGTAACAATCTCATAGACTAGCCAGGAGGACTAAATGAGATAATGCACGGAAAGCTCTTAGCTGTAACACAGTCATCACTCAGTAAGTGGGAGCCATCACTATTACCATCCATACTCATTTATTAGAGTAGTACTGTCACTTATGTAGAAACTATTTAGCTAGTGAAAAATGAGAAGAAGCATAAGCCATTTTCTTTGGGACACCAGCATGCATTCAGTGACTGTCAAGCGCTGCAGACACAGCAGTGAACTTTTTAAACACACGCATGCAGTTGGCTCATTGCAGAATCTGAAGTCACCTATAAGACTAAGCTTCTCAATGGGGCCTTCATGCTGGCCCAGAATTCTACGGGTTATTTTCTTTTTTTTCCCCATGGCCAGCTACTTCAAAAGTTCTAATGCTTATCAACCTCTACTAAGGCTAATCACCTTTGTTCTGTCCAATGCCCAAAGACTTCACACTAAGGATGAAAATAAAAATGAAAACACAAGAATATTCAAGACTGCCTATTGGCCAGGCTCTGTGCTACATACTTTACTATCTCAATTAGTCTTTACTCTCACTTTGAAAGGGAAGTGTAATAAGAAGGTAAAATTTGCCCTAAGTCACACAGCTGCTACACTGTAAAGATATAATACCAATCCATGCTCTTAACCAGTCTTTAATACTGCCTCTATCCAAGCAGTCACAAATACAGGCCATTAGAAACATGAGAATTGGATTTTGACCAACAGTCCCGAGGTCAAACAGCGGTGCCCAGCCTTTTGGCCTCTCTGAGACACACTGGAAGAACAAGACATTTAATATGTCTTGGGTCACATATTAAATACATTGTGACATGTAATCACAAAAAATCTCATGATGTTTTAACTAAATTTACGATTTTGTGTTGGGCCACATTCATGGCTATCCTGAGCCACATGCAGCCTATGGGCTACAGGTTGGACACCCGTTAGTACATCAAAAGCCACTATGTAACCTAAAAAGCAAATGACTTCCTAAATAGATTAATAAATAGAAGCCTAACTGATTTGCTTACTGTTTGCTATAGTCAGTAGTCTATAAATTCCGGCAGTAGTTATGACTACAAAATAACTACCAGCTTTAGTAACTACAGTTCCACAAAATTTTAATACATATTTTTTTTGCTGGAGGACAGTATAAGAGTAGAAGTCATAGATAAGCAACATATAGGAGGCGTTCACGTCATTGAAGTCTGTCTTTAAAGAATGTTTAGTGACATGGGAAATGCTTAATGTATAACAAAAAAATGAGGAAAATGGATACAAGAACTAAGTTATAGATATGTCTCAAGTACGTTAAAAAATGCCCTTTTATGTGACTAGGAAAAAAAAGAGAGAAATGGGTACAGAAGTTATCTCTCAGCTTTGAAATCATGGGTACATTTTATTCTTTATTTTTTCTATGTTTTTTCACAAGAAGTATAAATTATTTTTATCATTTTAAAGTAATTTAAAAGTCCATATCGTGACAGTGGAGGATATTAAGTATTTAGAGTTCAGGATTCAAGAAAAAGAGCATCAGTGTTAACCCATTAAGGAATTAATTTAAAATAAGATTTTCTAAATGAATGTCATTCTTGCAATGTAAAATCCAAGTAGCTTCGGCTTTCAAAATGCAATGTCATCTTCATGGTAAATATTCAGATCACATTTAGAACCCCTAAAATATAAGGAATTTTTCTTCCTCTGCTCTAGAAGAAATATGAAATAGACTTTCGTAAAGTATAATACAATGGTCTGGTGTCTGGCAGTAAGCCATTCATTTACGTCTAACACGACAAGGCAGGAGCTGCTGCAAAACAAGGACTCTCGTGAACCTTCTCATCGGGAAGTGACCGCCGTGCCAGGACACTCGCCAGCGACGCCTTCCAGGTGACCATCTTCACTTGCAGCACTCCTGCCCAATGAAAGTGGCTAAATGACCTCAATATACAAAAAGCTGTATGTCTTGTCTTCTTAGAGTGGAGTTGAGTAAGTTCTTTGTATATTTTGGAGATTAAACCCTTGTCTGAGGTATCACTGGCAAATATGTTTTCCCATACGGTTGGTTCTCTTTTTATTTTAATGTTGTTTTCTTTAGCCATGCAGAAGCTTTTTATTTTGATGAGATCCCATTTGTTTATTCTTTCTTTTATAGCCCTTGCTCTAGGGGACATACCAGTAAAAATGTTGCTGCATGAGATATGAGATTTTTCCTGCCTATGTTCTTCCTCTAGGATTTTAATGGTGTCACGGCTTTTATTTAAGTCTTTTATCCATCTTGAATTTATTATTGTGAATGGTGTAAGTTGGTGCTTGAGCTTCAAGACAAATACCATATAATCTCACCTTTAACAGGAACCTAAACAACAAAACAAACAAGCAAGAAAAATATAACCAAAGACATTGAAATAGAAAACAGTCTGACAGTAATCAGAGGGGAGAGGGGAAGGAATTTCAGAGGAAAAAGGGAAGGGATCACAGGAACAAGTATAAAGGACACATGGACAAAAACTAAGCAGGGTGGAAATGGGAGGGAGATGGGGAGTACTAGGGGGGTGGACTGGGAAGGGAGTAAAAGACAGAAAACTGTACTTGAACAACAATTAAAATAAAATTAAAATTTTTTTAAAAAGCTGTATGTCTACCCTGAACTTTTGATATTTAATTATTCACTGTTAGTCTTGTAGTTTTGATGTGATTTCTAAAAAGCTGAGAATCTGAGTTCTTCCTGTAGTCATGGATATCTCTACTCTGAGTTAAAGCACAAAACTCTGAAAAACAAGGCAAGATGATAAAGATGTCATGGTTTCAAAGCGAAGAATCTTTAAAATAAAGTATAGCCCCACTTGACCTCAGTAATTGACATGCAACTGAAGTACAACCCAGAGGAAAGGAAACCCCATCGCACTGAAGAAGGAAGCTAAAAAAGATCCCTACAGATGTGAAGAACATACCGAACAATTTAAAAAATCAAAAATAGATACAAAATTCACGTCTTCTCCACATTTGCCTATAACTTTTCTTATACTTGGCTGACAGGAGCATTTCTACTCAAATCTTAATTGTGATTCTATAGTATGAATAAAATTGAAAGTCGTTTCGACAAAAAGTGACCTTGATAACAGCATTTACTTTCAATGAAAGTTCTTCAGCTGAGCAAGCAATATTTTAAAAATTCATTTTAGATTTGTATCTAGCTTACATGGATTTTAGCTAAAAGCTTATCTACTAAAAGAACCAAAGAAACAAGCTCCAAACATGAGTTTCTCAATCAGCAAATATGCCCATGCCTCTCCCATCCCATCTCTGTTTGTAGAAATCCCTTTCTACTTATATTTTAACTGAATTTACTGCACTTACATTGGTTAATAGAAATATATAGGTTTCAAGTGCATAACTCTATAACACGTCATCTGTATATTGTACTCTGTGGTCACCACCCAAAGTCTAGTCTCCTTCCATCACCATTTATTGCCCCTTTATTCTCTCCTACCTCCCCCACCCCCTCTCCCTCTGTTAATCATCATACCATTGTCTGTACCTATGAGGTTTTTGTTTTTGCTTAATCCCTTCACCTTTTTCACCCAGCCCCTGAACTCCCATTCCCTCTGACAGCTGTCTATCTGTTCTCTGTAGCTATGAGTCTCTATTTTTCCTTTTTCTTAATCATTTTCAATTGTTATTCCATTACACTTGTCCCAGTTTTTCCTCCCTTGCCCTCCTCCGCTCACCCCGCCCCTCTCACTCCTACAGTCATGGACAACAGTGCAGGAGTCTCTCTCTTTCTGTTTTAAGGTCCATCCTAAGTGCTCTGCTTAATCCTAAGAAGTAAAGACCATTTTCTACCCACTGAACCCCCACAGGTATCCGTATTTTATCTCTTCTGCGGGGTGTGCTTTCCACCTAGAGTATGGTAGGTAAAGTGCCTAGCAAAGTGTGGAACAGACGCAGACAAGATGAGAATGCCAACTCCTCACCATCTGGCTCTCTTCCTCGTCTCCAGGACCCTCAGCTAGGTTGCAACACCATCGAGGCCCTTGACCAAACTGCGTTCATCTTTTTATCTCCTATGGAACCTGGAACATGGCCTCGGAAAAATATTAGTTGCTCAGTTATTGCTTTTACTGCAATTTCACATTATTGGTAATAGTAAATGGAAACATACCAAGAAAATGTCCCAGTTTTCCTTTTCAGTACACAATTTTAAGGTATCTTGATCGGTTATCTATAGATGACTATGAAAGACATATTCTAATCATGCATTTTCTTTTTTGTAATTTTTTTAAATGCTGTCAAATAATAAAGAAAATCTTAATGTACCAACAGGCTTATAATGCAAATTAACAGTTGCTAAACCCACCTCTTCCTCAACCCCAGTCCTATTCTTCCTGGTACAACCCCTTTTAGGAATTTGCATTGTTATTTCTTTTGGATACTTCCATGTGTGTAGTCCATTGTTTCTGGATCAATTCCATACATTACTTATTGTTTTCTGCTATGATCTGAGGCAATATAACTTATATTAGTGCCACTTGGCTTTGCCTCCCACCCACCCATCAAATGACTAATCTTCATTACTATATTATATTGCCTCAGTTTAGTAAATTTTTAAAAAGTTATTAAAAAATTCAACTTCTTGTTCAAGCAAACATAGATACTTCTTGTATTTGCCAATGAACACAAAGTGGTTTAAAAAGCAGATTTTGACACTACACTGACCTGGATTTGAATGCCATTTCCATAAGATCCTGAGCCATTAAAAAATAAGTCTCATTTTTCTCATTTATAAAATAAAGAGGATAAAATTTTGGAGGCTCTATTAAAAATTATTAAAAAGAACTTGGCTCATAGTGGTAAATCATCTTGATCCACCAAAACTGTTAAGTGACATACTCAATCTCTACACACTGAGGGCCAATTCCAGGTTTAGGGCTTAAATCAGACAAAAAAATCAGTAAAAATCTTGTAATTTAGACTGGAAATAGTTATTTCTTATTTAAGCAGGAATAAAGGAAACTGTGACAAATAAAACCTTACCTTCCCCATGAAATACAAAAGATGAGGGACTCCATAAAGTAGGCCTAAGGGGACAAAGGGTATTTTCCATGATTTCCTCATAACAAACGATGTCGGTTAGGGCTGAGCTTCTGTCTACATTACATTTATCTTCTGACTTAAAAATCAGTAGTTCCTGTCCTGAGAGGTGTATATTCAATATCAATCCTCAAATGCAGCATATTTTACAGAATAGGAAGCAGTGATATTTCAAAACTTAATATAACTATCTAAAGCAAATCCTCAAATGTCCTCTTTTTGCACTTCCTGGCCTCAAAGACACCATTTTTTAAACTGGAGTTTGCCTTCAATTTCCCATAAGCGAACTCAGTATTTCTATGACATTGTTAAGACACAGAATGAATGGTATTAGGAGGGGAGGGAGGTACGGACTTTCCCTGCATCCACCGCTGTCCAAGATAAATCTTTCAAGAAGGAAGAAAGAAAATGAATTCCATTCATCTGGAGAATCTGAAATTGAAAACCCTAGATTTACATGCAGGATATTCCACTGTCTCCAGAAAAACTTTCCATCTCTGCTTCTTAACTTCATTTATAGCATGTTCCAAAATGTCTTCCGTGTGCCATAAGCTCAAAAGGCTCCGCAATAGAGGATGCCTTGTAAGTGCCTCTGGAAAAAGACATACTGATCACCCTCTTCTATATTAGTGTTCCTTAACTATAAATCTAGTGTTGTGGCAAGATCACTTTTACTTACAGATGAAAGCTCAGCTTTGTGTTAGTAGGAAAAGCCAGATCGGTTCACCCACACTGATCACTACAAAAGCTACAAATATTCCTGCAAATGACTGGCGCTGGGCAGTTTCATGGACTCAGTTCTGGACTGGGTCCTGACTGGAGAACCACTTTTGGCTAACAGCAGATGGATGTTTCCCAGGTTGAAAATGGAAATAATAACCCCACTGCTTCAGCCAGTAATGGCTTCCTTCAACAAAATTGCTTCCATGTGTCCCTGGATTGGCAAATAGTCACCTCCTGAAAGATAATGTGCCTCTGCCATTAAGAGTTCCAAAGTGGGCTTGGAAATCTGAGCCTCGGAGCTCTAAATGGCAGGAAGGATTTGTGCCTCCTACACACAGAGCTCAGTGGGTGGGGGTCTTCCAGTCTCCTGGATGCTGACGTCTGTTGCTATGATGACAGGGACTCACAGAGGAAGGAAAGAGAGAAAGTAAGGATTAGGAGGAGTAACAGAATAGAAATCATGAAACTTTCAGCATCACTACCCTGGTGTTTACTCTCTTAACCTGCATGATAAATCTGGATATAGAGAGGGCTTGGGCTGGATACATGAAAGAATATGTCCCTACAAGACAACAAGCCTCATGAGAGCTTGCACATCAGCCTCTCGCCTCTCAGTCAAGGAATTAAGTACAACGGAAGTTCGTATTATCTCATTTCCATGGTCAAGGGCTTAGGCTGGGCTTAGGGTTTAGGCCACTAGTTATAGTTGTATGATCTTGAGTTAATAGTTACTTAAATCTCTCCAAGCTTCTCAAAAATATAAAATTATTTGAAATAACCTCAGGCAGAAGATGCAGTTTTAAATTCCACAAAACACAATACTCTTTCCAGAAGTTAATCACTTGGTTTTCTTTGTGGTTCCCTGTTCTACAGCTTTTCTTTATTCACTTTGCGTGTTCAAATGGTTGTGAAAGATTCTTCAGAAAACTTTCTCTAAATGCATCTCATAGGTACAAATATATGCATATGTCCCTCAGTAAAGGGAAAAGAAAATGCAAATATTGAAGGGAAGAATCTGGTATGTATTTTTAGACAACTTCTCATATGATAGCAAGGAGTACAGAACCCAATGCCCACATTTGCCAAAGCCCAAAATAGCTTGTTTTCCTAAGCACCCCCTATTTACTAAGCTCACATCACACATCTTTAAAAAAAAGCACTCAAAGAGGAAGCAATTCAAATGAGGGATGATTAGTGTTATTTCTAAGCCACAGCACACTAACTGTTCTGAAATACATCACATTGACCTTCAAAGCAATGAGAAATAAAACAGAAGTCCCTTTAAGAAGCTCTTATCATTTTTCTTTCACATAATTTCAAAGCATGTGGAAGATCTTTTCTTGCAGCCACACCAAAAATCCATTCCACAAACAGGAAAATGAATGTGTAATTTCATCCATTCTTCCAGTCTACTCAAGGGCAACCAGATTCCTTGGGCTCCGTAAGGAAGTATCTGCCACAATTTCCTCAAAAAAAAAAAAAAGTCTGTTTCCAGATAAGGTGCTGAGAAAACACTAAAATTTCACACTCAACTACTTTTCATCCGTAAGAAAAAGAGAACTGTCACAGTGAAAAAATAAGAAATTAGAGACATGGGTTTTAGTTGGGGTCCATCCTTTACTAATTTTGTAGTTTGGAGCAAATAGTTTCATGTCCTGAGCTGCAGAGAAAGAGGGGTAATTCCCCCTCACAGACTGCTGCGAGCACTAAATGAGATGTGGGAGAAACAGCAGTAGTGAAAGCCCCTCGGAAACAATGAAGCAACAGCTGACGTAAGGTGGTAGTGACATGATTAGTACTGTTGTAAAGACTGGCCATACATTTACTTTTGCCTTAAAAGTAAGGCAAAAGAATTTTCCCCTAAAGAATAAGTTGACTCTTCACTCCCATCTTGGCCGAACCCGGGACAAGTCAGCCAGAAAAGACCTGTCTGTTGGCTGTCTTCCGCTTTTCAAACCTTTCCTTAACTGCCCCTCATCGTTTGCTCTCCCCACGGACTCTGGTACTGCTGGCTTTGTTTGTTCGTTTGTCGTTGTTTAGCACACGGAATTCTGTTTAATGGTAGAAATTTTACACTATGATAGCCTCTTCAAGGTAAAGTTGTGGTATAAATTTAAAAGCACTAGACAGAGGACTCATTTCTTCTATAGTTGTTTATTTATAAACAAAGTGAAACTGCAATTTTCAATGCTACTTTAAATAAAATTTATCCTCTTTTTCCTAGCCATTTAGTTTTTTTTTTCACCCTGTGCAAAGAATTTTCTGCAGTTTGGCTAAAACATGGTACTTCTGAGTATAGTGTGAAACAGCATACGGAAGGCACTGGCTGAATTCAGTCTGTTCCCTGATTTGAGACCAAGTCTTGACATGAAGGCCAGAAAATACCATATTTTGCCATATGTCATGCATAGTTTTTGCCCAAATTTTTGAGGAAAAATAAGGATGCACACTATACATGAGTATAATGATCACATATCATGGGTATAATAATGGGTATAACAATCCTGTGTATAATGAGACCAAAAACATGGGTGCATATTATATAAGGCAAAATACGGTAATCATGGAAACTCGTGAAAACAGGAATGAGTTTTATTTGGAACTAGAGAAGGGTAGGATGAAAAAGCAAAAATCTACTGCAGAGTAGAACAAAAAAGAATCTACGAAGTGGAGCATCATTTAAATAGAAAGAAATAGTAACACATTAGGGTGACTGTATTTTTTCAGTGGAACACTAATGATTCCTTCTTCAGTATAGTCTTCTAATGCTAAGGTTTGCACTCTTACAGGGCTTTTAACTCAAATTTCCCAAGGCTTTGTTATACTAACTTGCTAGGAATAGTGCTATCAAGTTGTCTGAAGAAGGTAACAGCATAATGAATGACAAAATCAAACCACTGCAGTTGGAATTTTGCCTCTGCCACTTACTATGTGCCCTTGGGCGAATTACTTAACTCTTCTGTGCCTTGGTTCCCCCGACCATAAACAAGGATAACAGATGAGAATATTACGAGAATTGAGATAATGAATGCAAACAGCTTAACAGTGCTTGAGGTTGGAAATATGGAAAGTGCTTAATAAATTGTAGCTTTGTTTCATTAAAATAAAATGTTGTTATTATTGAACATTTCATTCTTCTGCATACAAACAGCACTACAGATATTCTAGCTCACTGGCAACAACATCTTAAAGTCTCTCTCCTGTGATATCATCTTGGCCCAGCATTTAAATACCACAGCCATATAAGTGAAAAATAACCATGCATAAAGAGGGAAACGGATGCTTAGGTTTTAAAAGAGAGATAAAAGAAGGTTAAAATTTCTTGGGGAAATGATCAAATATATCAACAAAACACCATTTTTACAAGCTCTACAAGAGAATAAAAGGGCATTTTCTATGACCGCTGACATTTCTCTAGGACTGTAAGATGGGCCACACAGATAAAGGAATAGCAAGGGAAGAAATATTTTCGATTCCATAAGGCTTCTAATTCTATTTTATATTGTGTAATCATTAAAGTGGGTTAATTTGATCCATACCCACTACGCTTTACAGTTTCCAGTTCAAAAAATTTCATTCAGTGCTTCAGTTTACTCTGCTCTGGACCCTTACAGTCCCAAGCCTGGTGCTCTTAATGCTCTTGTTATTAGCTTATAAAAGGGAATAGAAAATAATATTCATTGATTATGAGTGGCCAAAAGATAAAGTCAAGTGAAAGCAATACACAAGAGAAACATCTGACACAGTAAGCAGAAGGAAAGAGAAAGCTCATGAATACAGGAAGACGGTGAACGGCCCAGTGCCAGTACGGCGAGGTGTGAGTCCTCTTACTGGTACCTGGCACAGGTTAACTGGGAAACTGGTCCAATGGGGCAGCGACTGAGCAAGAAATGATTCCAAACATATGTACTTTCAGGCTTCAGAGTTTTGGCTGTGATGATGGTGACAACAAAAATGATCACTGCCATTTATTTCTGAGCACCTACTATATGACAAGGATCATATGAGCACTTCACATGAACGAATGTGCTTAATTGTCATAACGATTCCGTAGAAGGGTGCCAGATATTAAATATAAAAATGAAGGATTACCAGTTAAAATTTGAATTTCAAATAAATAATAGGTTTTTTTCGTATAGGTGTGCCCCCTGTAATATTTGGTATATGCTCTCACCACAAGGTAATTGTAGCTTGTCTGGAATTTACCTGTGAGATCTATATTTCATCTGGTGAACCTAGCACTGTGAGACAGGTATGAACACCCTCCCTTTTGCTGATGAGCCAAAGGAGGGTATTGAGATTCAGAGCAATGAGGCCATTTGGTCAAGTCCAAATAGCTATATTATGCAGCATATCTGGGTTTAAAATACCTAACAACGAAGCTTTCATTCATAACCAGTGTAATACACTGTCTCTATTATGATGCTTCTTTCCTGTATCTGGGTGGCCATGCCCCATCCTCCTGTTCAAATCCTGGTTGACCTTTGAAGTCCAATTTGTAAACCACATGCCTTTTGAAGCCTTCTTAAATTTTCCACAATAAGAATGTTCCCATAACTTTCTTTAAATCTCTGTTTCAGCCCTTAATACAGTTTGACTTCTGTTCCAGCGGGTGGACTGTCCCTGCAGTGGACATTCTTCCTTGTCTATTTCCCTTTTCTAACATGGCCTCTATTTCCTTCTGGGCAAGTGCCTCCCCACCACTGTGTGCAGCCGGAGAGGGAGGAGAACTCAAGGCGTCCTTCCCTCCTATTATAAAAGCTGACGGAGAGGTCTCCTTCTGTCCCTGTCCTTTCTCTCATCGCCCTCTCGTCAACCAAGGGAAAGGTGCACAGCCGGTAGGATGTCTCTCCCAGGTCTTCCAAATTTGATCCCAATAATGCAAAACTAAGAAAAGCTAAGGGTCCATTTCTTCCAGATAGTTAAATAGTTCTTTTCTTGGTTTCTGGGGATTTTTTTTTCCCCCAAGGCTGGTTCTCCAGGCTTTCCTTTCATATCGCTCAGATTTAAATTCCTTCCTTGCTTGGATTAAATAATTGGTTTCAGTTATTTATAACCAAAGAACACTGACTGACCATCTTCTTGGACATGACTGTGAGCTCCCCAAGGACCCTGTGTAATAAAGTTCTACACCATTTCAGCCCCAAAAAAGTGTCTTCCAAATAAATACTTGTTAGTAGATGGTAGACACTCAGGAAAGTTTGTAAACTCAAAGGGAAATGAACTAAAATGACATAGGGCGGATGGCACAGAGAGCTAGAAAACTATTTTGTTCTTTCTTTTTGTACTTAACAACTCATGAGTGGGCTTTCAGAAAGCACTCTGGGAATTGGGATTATTAACTTTGTAGAAGGTAGATGGATGACTTCATAGGCCTCAATATGACAAAAATGTCCATGCTGCTCTAAGATCCGTGACTCACTACAAATAAGAAACTCAGTTTGAGAGCTCTTCTGTAATCTCTCACAGAACTATGACGCATCAGCGTAAGTGCACCAAAAGTAAAGGGTGAAATTGAAGTCTCATCTACCTTGCAGAATAATGTGAGTTTTAAATATATATTCTTTCCCATTTTAATCAGTGTTATTGATTCATGCTTTCAATTCTTATTCAGTTAAAAACAAGGCACATTAAATACATCCTCTTATTGATGTATAAATGCATGCAGCTCATTCCATGTATCAAAAGTTTAAAAAAGGTGATAAAACACTAAGATAGTTATAAAAATGACAACCCAGCCTCACAATGGTATTTAACTATCCAAGCTAGAGTGATAAGCCAACACGATACATAAAAGTACCATGTATGAAAACATGCAGTGTGTATATCCACTGCAGTACTGGGCGCCTACTACTTGATACTTAAAAAACACAGTAGGGCTTTTCTACTCCCTAATCAGGGCTGACATAATGTAAAACAAGGCAAGTTACAGTGTCACTGATGTCAATATCACTACGCTCATAAGCCAAAAGTCTTTATAAATACATAAAAGAAGAAGGAAGTAAGATCAATGACCATTCTTACAGTATGTTTAGTGAAAGCTGGAATGAAATTTCCATTGCACAAAAGAGTAAGCCACACAATTTGAAAGGAAAAAACAAAGCTAGAAAGTACAGCATACATTCAGTAGTACAAACCCTAAAGTTACACCCAGTATAAACTGATTGAAAGCAAGAACACTGCAAACGGCATGATGGGTACGAGGCAGGCGACCTCGGTTTTAACCAATACTCCAGCATCACTGCTACTGTGACGACTGTGGCGGGAGCTATTTAAAAGCGTACCCAGCTCTCCCCGACACATAGGGGCCCCTTCACCTGAAGCTCCTTAACGACTCTTGAAAGAAATCACTGGATGATAAAGGACCGTCCCTGCACACGCCACCACTATCCCAACAGAACCACCTACAGGCCATTTCTACGAAAAGAAAAAAAATTATTTTGCACTTGGAGGGTTTGGAAGGGGTTTATCCCCCTATGTCTTGCCTCTGTTTCTGAAATCAGGTAAAGAAGCTGTGCAGGGTTAATCAAGAACTTAAAGCAAGTGTGCGGATGCTTCACACACAGCAAAGACTTGGAACCAGCTCGTCTCCAAGGTGAGTCCCTGGGACTAGTGAAGGAGGTGTGACGTAGAATTAGCAGATATGAAGCAAAAACAAATATGCTTAAAAGAAGACAAGTGCACTTTTCTTTGTCCTTAAAGGAACTGCACTCATAGCTAAGCGTGCACAAACAAGGCCTGTGTGACAGACACAGCTGTGCCCAGGCCAGTCAGGTTTTAAGCCTGGTCCCTGCTGTAATGGATCCAGTGAGGACGCCAGTCCTCCTTATCTTGCTCTAACTAGAAAAGAGAAAGAAAGACATATACACATAGAGAGAGAAAGAGAGCACAAATGTACAGTATTGTGGTACATCATCTGTAGTGTTTTAAAGGACAGCTCTTTATCTTTTAAGTGTCACTGGATTCTAAACAGTGAAATGTACTGTCTTGATAGAAAAACACTAAATTATAAAGCCACATGCTCCTGTTATTTAAAAAAATAAAGTAGAAGCCAGTGTGAAAAAAAAAACCACACCTTGAAAGAAAAACTTCACAGTGGTATTGTACCGGGGAGCATCACTTGCTCTGTTTTAGGTTTTGCTTTCTAAGTCGCAAGTCTAAAACACCCTTTAAAGACAACGGAGTTAAGCTGCTACCTTCATGATTTTGGAGGGGAGGGTAGGTGCTTAAGTAAGTAAATTTCCGGTGCTTAAATTATGACATATAGGCTCATCCCCTACTGGAATGAGTCATAGAGATATTCATAAACAGAACAGCAGCACAAAACTGTTTTGTGCACCAGTTTAAAAAAAACTAAGACGTCAGGTCTGCGCAGTGAAAACCTGACATTAAATAAAGGGTTAGATTTCCTATTACATACACAACCTGATCTTAAAAAACAAAATGTAGGAAGTTCACCTCACTAGAGGAAGCATGATAAATGAACAATCAGATGGCTGGCTAAAATGCTTCCAAAATACTGCAAAAGCAGACTGAAGTGGCCCTTCATACTCAATACATTATTTGTTAAATACAATACAGATTGAGTTTTATTTGTGTTTTGTGTCTCTGTGTGTGTGTGTGTGTGTGTGTGTGTGTGCGTGCGTGTGCGTGTGCGTGTTGGATGTGGTTTTCTTTTTTTCTTTTTGGTTGATTGAGAACTTTTCCACTGAGTTCAGAATGAGGAGGTTCTAAGTAACTAAAAGGACCTTAAATGTTGTATCTTTTACAAAATGATTACAAATAAAGTTATCTAAGGACAATTTCTAACCTCGTTACTGTTTACAAATACTGCCCCCCCAAATAATGTAATAAACTAAGTAAAATAGGTTTATATTTGACAATATCACATGCTCTAAGATTTAGGATTTGGGGCTTAAAAATTATGCTATCATACATTATCATAAATGATATTATGATATATTATAATATCATATATTATGGTAGCATAATGGGAGTAGCATATATGCTAATATATATATATATATATGTATACACACACACACCACACACACACACAGATTTTTAATTCGTAAATTTGTTACTACTGCAAAGATTTGAGAAATTTAGTCTCATCCCATTACATCCAACTTATCACTGAAATGGCAGTTTTAAAGTAAAAAAAGCAAGGATCTTTCTGGCAACTATAATAGTCAAAGAAAAGCCAGCAGTCAGTGACTGCGGGGAGTGAATTGCTGAGATAGTTATCACTGCTCACTCCCAGCAAATGTCAGTGCTATTCTTATCTTACACCTGGGATTCTGGAAGATTTCAGAGTTTCTCTTTGAGACTTGCTCCTCTAACCAGATCTAAATGTTTTCTTTCCTCTCTAGTGTTTTATTTATTATTATTATTATTATTATTATTATTATTATTATTATTATTATTATTGCTTTCAGAGAGAGAGGAAGGGAGGAGGAGAGGGGGAGAAACAACTGATGTGAGAGAGAAACATTGACAGGTTGCCTCCAGTACGTGCCCAGACCCAGGAATAGAATCTGAGACCCTTCAGTCTGTGGACCGTGCTCCAACCTACTGAGCCACACCAATCAGGTCATTTCTTCCCCAGTATGGCCCGTCATGATGTAGATATAAACTTGTTCAACTGTATGGATGGGGAATGCAGGCAAGCTGGAGGAAGAAGGAGCTGAGCGGTCTCCAGAAACTATTAATTGGTCACTTCCAGCTCAATTTCTTTTAATAATAAATACAACCTACAAGCTTAATGTCCAGAGCTTTGTGTATGTCACATAACTTTTTCAGGGTTTTTTTTCGATTTCAGCCTAAATATTCTGCCTCTGGGATTGAATTAGAATAAACAAACACACAGAAAGGGAGCCTGCACAGTCTAACATATCACAAAACAGATGCAACGTTAAGTCAGGGTGCGTTGAAAATGAGAAAATAGGTAAAATACATTAATGTGAAACAGACTGAAAGTGACCAGAGGGGGACAGTGGTGGAAAGAAAGGGATGGGAGTAGACAAAGAACAGGTATGAATGACCCATGAATATGGACAATGCTGTGGGAATTGACTGGGAGTGGGGAGTGGGGTGGGACAGATAGAGGAGAGCAAAGGGGTAAAAATTGGAACAACTGTAATAGAATAAAAATTTTAAATGATTAAATAAATGAAAAAAGTAAAAAGAAAAGAAGTAACTAGAGTGAATGGCAAATACAAATAAAGGGTATACATCCATATTCTAAAGCTTTGGAATGTTTCTTAGTGTTTAAAAAAAAGAATAGTCCACTATCCATCTTCACTACGGCAGAGTGTGGTATTCTGTAACTGTTATTACGGGATCATTTGTTGTTCCAAAATATGTACTTCAAAAAATAGGGTTCTGATTGTGATTTGTCTAATATAATTTTATTTAATTACAATTCTGTGCTACACAATAGGCTTTATACAGGGTCCAGCAGGGGTAATGTCTGCTTGAATGTGGTTGGCAGTTCCAGCTATTGGCAGTTCCTGCTACATAATGATTTTCTGTTTGTGTGTACTGAGAAATTATTACCACAACATATCTACAAAAGTTAGCATCGTCACCATATGCAGTTCCGAATTTTTTCTTGTAATGAGAACTTAGAAGACTTCTTTGTGTCTTAATATCACTTCAGACCACAGTTATTCCCTTTTCCCTAAACACTTTAAAACATGCAACCATGGCCCTGGCTGGTGTGGCTCAGTGGATTGAGTGCCAGCCTGCAAACCAAAGGTCGCAGGTTTGATTCCCAGTCAGGGCTCATGCCTCGGTTGCAGGCCAGGTCCCCAACAAGGGGTGCATGAGAGGCAACTGCACATTGATGTTTCTCTCCCTCTCTCTCTCTCCCTCCCCGTCTCCAAAATAAATAAATAAAATCTTAAAAAAAAAAAAAAAGACAACCATGCAACCACGGAGACCAGCCCTACTTTATCATGGCCATAAATCTCAAACCTCAAATCCAGGATAATCTGGGCAGGACTTATTCAATCATTTGAAAGGCCTTGAATGTGACCAATAATCAAATGTTCTGTTCATCATATCATCACATCGTATCTCATTCTCTCTCTATCCCCCTTTCTCTGGCTCCATTCTCATTCTCAGTGATGACCCTGCTCCCCACATTACAAACGAAACTGACACAGTGGGAAGAGAACTTCTTAGATCGTCATGGTGCTGCAAACAACCACGTATCCTCCCTTCCCATCTGTTATCACAGGTAAACTATTCATGACTGCATTGTGCACGGCTCTCACCCCTCTCACCAACGTCCACATCATGAATTTTCCCCTTTCCAACATCCTGAATTATCTGCTAGAGATTTGCTACTTGGAAAAGAAATTCTCTCTTGACCTTACTTTTCCTTCAGCTGCTCCCATATTTCTTCACTATTCTTCATGGCAAAACGGCTAAAAAAAAAAAAGTTGTCTATATTCAGAGTATCTACTTCATATCCTCCCATTCTCTCTTAAATCTACTCTAATCAGGGTCTCATCGCTACCACTTCACCAAAGCTGCTCTTATCAAGATCATCACTGATCTTCTAAAACGTTACTGAAATCAATGGCCAGTTCTTCATCTTTGACTTCTTGGCTTTCAGCAATATTTAACCTAGATAATCACTCCTCTCTTCTTGATAAACTCTCTTCACTTCCAACACACATACTTTCTGGCTCCTTCCCATCCTGGCTGGACATTCTTCCTTGGTCTTGCTTGCTGCTGATTCACGTTCTCTCTTACCTTTACTATTGGCGTGGCCCATATCTCAGCTCCTAATCCTCTCTCCTTCTTCATCTTTCGTTCTTTTGTCATCTCTTTTCATCTCACTGTTTCAAAGACCAGTTGTATGCGAATGACAGTCAATTTTATATCTCATTTCCAGACCAATCTCTCAAACTCCTGACATGTTTATCCCACCACCTATGTGATCTTGCCAGTTCTTAGCACGATCAGATTCATAATCAGACTTCTGGCCTGGGCCCTACTTCTGCCTTCAAACCCACCACACCTGCTTCCCCTGCAGCCTTCCCTGTTGGATACAAATCCAATTTACTCAGACCAAAACCCCAAAACCCTTGGAGTCATCCTTAGGACTCCCTTCTCTCTTACCCCACATCTAATCCATTGGGAAAGCCTGTTGGCCCATCTTTAAAATCTTTCCAGAATCCAAATCCTCACCACCATTTCTGTAACCCCACACCTCACCCTACACTCTCTAGCGAGAGCGACCGCCATCTCTTGACTGGATTGGACGGTGGCCTCCTATCTGACCCTTCTCCTTTCATCCTATCTACAGTCTATTCTCAAACAATAGCCAGTGTTAAAATATAAGTCAGACCATAGGATTCTTCTGCTCCAAACCCTGTAAGTGCTCCCATTTCACGGGGTTCAAAGTCCTTACAAGGTTCAAAAGGCCTACAAGGCCCTGCTCTGTGTGATCCTGCTGACCTAAGCTGATGTTTTCCCCTCACTTCACACTCAGGGGTCTCTGCTGTTCCTCAAACTTCCAGACTTACTCCTGTCCTAGGCCTGTCCACTGCTTAGCCCTCTGCTGGAGTTAACTCACCCACTTACACAGCTCCCTCGGCCCCGTCTAGTCTTTGGTCAAACATCCTGTCCACAAGGTGGCTGACCCTAGCCACCCTACTTAAAACTGCAACATGCAAACCTACCCCCGACTCCCTACTTTTCCTGTTAACCATAATACTTATTCTCTTCCTAAACACTATGTAATTTATCCATTTATTATGTTTTTGTATTGTCTGTCTCTCTCGGCTAGGTATATGGACTGTCTCATTATCATATCCCAAGTACCTGAAGGATATCAGGCAACCTAATAAACCCTCAACAAATATATGTTAAAGGAAAGGCATGTAGAACAATTAGAAAACTACTGTAATTTGTCAGCAATAACTCATAAATCTAGAAAAATCTGTTTACAAAGAAACCTATTTTAATAGTCTGATAACCAGCTAATGATGGTTCAGTTCAGTCCTACCTTACACATATTTATTGGAGACACAAACATAAATAATCCAGAATTCCCACCCTTGAAAACCTTATGGGAGAGAGAGAGGTAATTTTAAAATGTTAAAACAGAATGGAGCAAAAGCATGGAATCCTAGAGAGAGCGGCACGGGCAAAGGTTGGGAGACATGAAGCAGTACCAGGTGTTCGACGAGCCGAAGTCAGTCTGATCAGGTGTCTGACTGAGGTGATTAATGGTCCAGCTGATGTGCCAACCGGTCTAGACTACAATCCCCAGTTACTCAATGAACGCCAACCTAGGTATTGCTGTGAAGGGGTTTTGCTGATGTGGTTACAGTATTGATCCGTTGAAATTAAATAAGGAAGCTTATCCTAGGTCATCTGGGCAGGACTGATTCAATCATTTGAAAGACCTTAAATGCAGAGCTGAGGCCTCCTTGAAAAAGAAGACATTCCACCTGTGGACAGCAGCATCATCAGCACCTGAGGGTGCTAGTCTGCCCTTCCTGACGCCTGCTCTACGGATTACAGACTTGCCTCGACAGACCTCACACCCATGAGCCGATTCTCTGTAATAAATGTCTAGAATGTACCTTTTACTGGTTCTGATTTTCTGGATGAACCCTGACTGATACAATAAAGTTTAAGGAAGAAGGAGGCAAAAAATGAAGGATGAGAAGCAATAGGGACTAAATCATGAAGGCCACTTGTTTTTTAACATGCTAAGAGGTTTATACTTTACCCTTTAACCAGCAGGACAAGCAGGGTGAATGACATAATCAGGGTGGAGATGCACCATTATAGATTTTGTATAAAGGATCTCCTGGGATGGGAAGAAGGAGAGAGAGATGCTGAAGATTGGAAGACCAGAAAAATTACATGTGAAAGAAGAAAGGAACCATGCAAGAAGACTGTGTGGAAGCCAGGGTGCATGGTTTGGGGAAGGAATGGTGGTCCATTCTGGTCTGCTGTGTCATAAGAGTCTGCCACTTACTACGCTGTAACAAAAAGAGGTCACTAAGGGCCTCAAAAACAGATGCGATGGAATGGAGGAGCGGGAAATGAGGTAGTGTTAGGTTGAAAACTAGCTGGGAAGAGAGAGAAAACAAGCCGTATTATTCTGTGAGATGTTTGGCTTAGAAGGGAGGGGGGAAAGTGGCAGAGGAGATGGCAAATAAAAGAGAAAGTAGCAAATGACCATGATGAGAATGACAGAGGCCTGAGCCTATTCCATGGACTGAGGGGAAAGAGCCAGCAGTAGGGAGGAAGAAGAGGAGGGAAGGAGGGGGCACACTCTCCTCTGGAGCAAGGCTCCAGTGAGGAGGGTGGCCAAGGCCACAGGTGAAAGTTACAAGTGAAGGGTTATTCAAGGTCATTGGGAGGACCCTTGTCTTCTAAAAACTGTAGGAAAGAAGGAAAGGATGGGAATAAACAGAGATACTCCCATTTGGAGTTGAAGGGTGAGGAATCTGCAGTAATTTATGCCCAGTGGCTCAGTGCAGTTAGGAAATAAGGCTGCTGAGGGAGATGGCTAGCTGGAAGGCTTGCTCTAGTTGAGGTGGGATGGCCTCCTGCCAGGACAATACACAGAGGAATCAGGATTGGGTGAGACTTATGCTAAATGACTGCTGAATTCCCTCCAAGTTCAATGTTTCTATGAGTCAGATAGACATTAAAGTCGCCTTGTTCACTGATGTTTCCTCATCACCCAAAACAATGTCTGGCATACAGCAGGCACTCAGTAAATTGGTTGAATGAATAATTCTTAAATGAGTTTCTCATCCAAACAAACAAATAAAACCATTTTATCACAACTACCTGCTTTGATATGGACGCATTTCAGCACTTTTTTACATGTTACAATGCTTCCCATGGTCTCAAAACTTAACATGATCCCCTAATCTTAAGAGGAGGTAGGCAAGTCAAACCAGGCATCTTGGGCTTCCAAGTAGGAGTCTTCAGTTTGACTTTTTCCCTGGTCTATTCTATAGCAAATTATCAAGAAAAAGGCCAAATACCTCTGTTTTATTATACAATAAGTTTTTTTTAACTGAGCAAGTTTATTCACTTAGAATTTTCATTTAGGCTCTACCATTGTAGGAAGAGGATAGCCTTAACCATTTGCACACATCAAGCTGTCCCTCCTCTTACTGGTCTTGGCGACATTTTTACCACCGATTCAAGTGAGCAAAGAGAAAGAAGCATGAATCTTTAAAAAAGCAAGCCTAACGGGAATTATGACGTAATTCAGTGATAAAAATATAACACAGACCGTTTTAGGTTGCTGCTGACATGGCCCCTGGTGGACTTTCCCCATGCGTTACCTGGGTGGAAGGCTTTGGTGTTCCCATTAGTGAGTCCGGAAGAACTTGCCTCCATTTTTATTGACCTTCTAATTGGTGGGAGTGAGGAATGCCTGACCACGGGCAGGCGACGGGACCCTGGGTGGCTTGCCACACTTCGCCGTTGATGGATTTGCAAACGCTTTTCAGCCCCATGAATAGATAAACTTAAACCTGGAATGAGAAATAGCACCATTATACTGAAGAAGTCAGTTCAGAATTTCTAAAATGCCAGATTATTTTGTGGCATAAAATCCGTGGAGCATAAGCAACTATGCCTCTATATTCTGCTAGTGATGCTAGAAGTGTAATACCAACAGATTTTCAGATTAGATCATTTACTGAACACTGCTTCATTCAAAAATGGACAACCTCAGAGAGCATGACGAGAGTTTTCTAAACAGGGATCCAATGAAGTCAAATATTAAAGTGCTTTCCAAAATCCTGGAAAATATGTACATATTTGGCATGCTACTGCCAGGGGCTCTGAGGCTGGATTCCAATAAAAATCAAAGAACTTGTCAAAGAACATGTGTGAATGACCCATGGACATGGGCAACAGTGTGGGGATTGACTGTGGGAGTGGCGGTGGGGGGCCTTGGTGGGGAAGGGCAAAGGGGGAAAAGTTGAGATAACTGTAATAGAATAACAATAAAAAATGTTTTAAGTCAAAGAACTTTCTCCACAGGATTCATGTAGAGGCCAGAGTTGAAGACTAAACTCAGATTTACATGTCTGATAACCTTAGAATTATGTACTTCTAGAACTATTTTACCTAGAAAAATTTCAAACATACCAAAAGCAAAAATAATAGTATAGTGAACCCCACAACCCACTACCCAGCTTGAGCATATATCAAGATTTCTCCATAAAGTTGAGAAAAAAACATTTTTCCAATCTTTTTTTATATGTATCACTTTCTTTG
>PVKM010019555.1:0-24117 GCA_004027735.1 Carollia perspicillata
TCTTAAGAGTTGACCAGATATGAACGTCCTTGAATTTTGTTTTCCTACAAACTTACCTTCATCTATTCTTTTTTCTCTCCTTCCCTCATTCACACTCAGAATGTCAGGTGTCCCTTCTCATATTTAAGACTGAACTCTGTATCTTGACTTCATTTCTCTTCTACTATATTGTTTCTCTCCATCTTTTCTAGCATTCTCTGTCCTCATTCTTTCCACCCTCTTAGCTCTTTACTGCTCCGCTGCAAGCATTTAAGCGTGATGGAGCAAAACCAGAAATTTCAACTGACTGTAGTTTCAGCTCCATTCCTTCCTGTTCTCAGTCAGTCCTTGTATAACAAGTTACTCTCGACGCCGTGGCTCATGCCATTTCCTTGCCTAGAATTCCTTTCCTTCTCCCTGCACCTTACCTCCTCCATTTTCACCTGACGGACCCACAAACACTCTATGCCATCAGTTCCTCTGTGAATCTTCTCATTATGTCTTTGTAGCTTTGGCCTAAGCGCTCTGTGTCTGTTCTCCCATTGGGCCGCACCGCATTGCTTTAAAATCAGCTCATTTTGAGATTGTCTTAAGGGTAAGTACTTCACACTACTGTTTATACTCCATCTAGGACATAGCAAATATTTTGTGTTAGATGTGAATAATATAGCTTTGTGAATCATAAAACATATATAAATGAGAGTTTTTTATTTCAAATGCTGGTTGTGAGCCACTTAGAGAAATTTAAATTATTTTTAGGGAAACCTTTTTTAAACAACTCAAAGATGATTATATACTTAATAAATACCAACCTCTAGCACAGTTTGCAACTTATATTGTGTAATATTTAAAGGGAAAACCAGACTTTAAATGTTACATTATACAAATTAACTAATTCCTTTTGAATTCTGGATGGACTTGGCTTTCTGTGTATTTATTATGCCTTGTAGGGGCACTACACACATTTCAAAATGCTTCCATGTACACAGGAATGAATCGATGCAGGAGGTAACAATGGGAAACACTAGTGAGCGTCTCCTGAACAATAGGTGTCACTCTTCCTCTTGAACCTGGGCATTATTTTCTTTGGAAGAGCTAAGGAGTTTAGCTTTGGCATTCGCTGTTTGTAGATATTGTCTTTGTAAGTCAAGTACTTTATTAGCACAGATAGAAAATAGTGTCTCCCTTGTTTCTTGTAGACAATAATTGCCCACTTTACAAATTGCTGATTGAAAAGATCGTGGCCATTAACATTTGTTGAGCAGCCCCTGGGTACAATGGGCTATCACAGGAAGAAGAAAAAGGAGAAATGAGTGACGAAGTGAAGGGCAGGCTCTAGAGAAAGTTTTAAACCTGCCTATCAACACTCTGAGGCCTACTATGTGTGCTAAAAAGGCAACTTAGGTAAGTAAATTTTGTTTAGTAGTGAACTGAAGCACTGGGATAGTTTTAAAACATGGTTTTAAAAGGCCCAGACTTAGTGTGCTCCCTCAAAGAATTAATGGTCCAGCTCTACGGGCAGAACATTAACATGTAAAAAGTAACTGACAATGCTACTCAGTAAATTGGGTCGAGATGAATAACGAAGAGTGTAAGAGCTATAGATGTGGACAAGCTGCATAAGGAATAATACATGATTTCTCAGAAGAAACTGACTTTGAGATGGGACTTTAAAAACAGGCACCATCTGATGCCTGGAGGAGAAGGAGGCTGTGCAAGCAGTCGGTGTCAGGTTCCTACAACATTTGCTCGTGACGCCTGTGCTGCAGACACTGTAGAAGTTGCAGCAGGATCATTGGAGACAACCCTCAGAAGGTGGCTTGGGGAAAGCAATGGGTTAATAATAAATATATTTTCCTCTAGTAGATCGTACAATACAATCCAAAATCATAAGGGTGATGAAATAGTTTTTGTCTTCCCTTTTAGTGCTTGGAGAGTTTGTTTTTCTATGATTTTTAATAACTTCTCCCAAACACTGCCTTTTATTTCAAACAGCTCACATATATTGGGTAACTACTCTAAGATAAGCACTGGGCTAGGTAACAAAAGTGTATTCAAGAGCTTACTCTGGGAAAAAAGAGACCTAGAATGCCAGTCCCTCTAATCTAGGACAGCATATACTTATCACTGTAAGAGAGGTTTCAGGTGAGATGGGCTTGGATAAGGAAGAATTTGCATCTGGCTGAAGGCATCAGCACACATGCATCCTACCTTTTTTTTTTTTTTGGTCATACTTCCTGAGATGGCACCATCACGTGGGTTTCATAGGTCTTCCAAAGAGCATTTACATGACTAGAAAAGAGCTGTCCTAGCCCAAGAAGTGGTGTGATTTCAGGCTCTCTGATCAAAAAATGGGGAGACCTTTAAGGTGAAGACTAGTTCCATGACATTTTACACTGTCCTCGTCAGGTGACTGCCACTGGGACTAGCCCCACTGGAGCACCAGAGGTCCTTAGCTCTGATCACGATAAACCGTGGTTTGCATCGTGGAAATGTACCAGTTTTATAAATCCACTCATGTCCTGATGGGCATTTAGTCTGTTTCCAAATCTAGGCTATTGTAAATAGTGCATAAATTGGTCTGAGTTGGAGTTTTGGGATTCTTAGTGCACATTCCCAGCAGTGGAATTGCTGGATCAAAAGACAGTTTCACTTTTAATTTTTTGAGGAAATTTTACACTGTTTTCCACAGTGGCTGCACCAGTCTGCATTTCCACTAACAGGGCACTAGGGTTCCCTTTTCTCCACATCCTTGCCAACACTTGTTGTTTGTTGATTTATTAATGATAGCCATTCTGACAGGTGTGAGGTTATATCTCATCGTAGTTTTAATTTGCATATTTCTGATGGTTAGTGATGTTGAACATCTTTTTCATATGTCTATGGGCCATCTGTATGTCCTCCATGGAGAAATGCCTATCCAGGTCTTTGCCTATTTTTAGTTGAATTGTTTGTCTTCCTGGTGGTGAGTTGTATAAGTATTTTATATGTTTTGGAGATCAAACTCTTTTTCTGAGGTATCATTGGCAAATATGTTTTTTCATATGATTGATTCCCTTTTTATTTTTCTGATGTTTTTATTAAGCTTCTGATGTGCAGAAGCTTTTTAATTTGATGTAGTCCCATTTGTTTATTTTTTCCTTTATTTCCCTTGCCCTAAGAGCTATATAGGCAATAATATAGCTATGTGAGATATCTGAAATTTTATTGCCTAAGTTTTCCTCTAGAATTTTTATGGCATCACAACTTATATTTGCATCTTTTAACCATTTGGAGTTTATTCTGGTGTGTGGTGTAAGATGGTAGTCTAGTTTCATTTTTTGCACATACCAGTCTAGTTCTCCCAGCGCTGTTTATTAAAGAGACTGCCTTTACTCTGTTGTGTGCTCTTACCTCCTTTGTCAATATTAATTGACCATAAGACTTGGGTTTATTTCTGGGCTCTCTATTCTGTTCCCTTGATCTATGTGTCTGTTCTTATGACAGTACCAGGCTGTTTTGATTACTATGTCCTTATAGTATAATTTGATATGATTAACACAATGGAATACTGTGCAGCATTAAAAAAAGAAGGAATTCCACCCTGGCTGGTGTGGCTCAGTGGGTTGAGTGTGGCCTGTGAACAAAGGGTTGCCAGTTCAATTCCCAGTCAGGGCGCATGCCTGGGTTGTGGGCCAGGTCCCTGGTGCGGGGCATGAGAGAGGCTACACATTGATATTTCTTTCCTTCTCTTTCTTCCTCCCTTCCCCATTCTGTAAAAATAAATAAATAAAATAAAATAAATAAAAATAAAAAAGAAGAAATTCTTACCTTTTGGAACTGTAGACTATTATGCTAAGTGAAACAAGTCATTTGGTGAAAGACAAATATCATATGATCTCATTCATAAGTGGAACCTAATGAACAAAATAAACTAATAAGCAAGGTAGAACCAGAGGCATAGAATCAAGGACAGCTATAAGAGGGGTGGATGGAGGTGGGGACTGGTTGAAAGTGTGAAGCGTGAAGGTGATTGGTCAAAGAACATGTATGAAAGACCCTCGGACAGGGACAATGGTGTGGGGAGTGACTATGGAAGTGGGGAGTGGGCTGGGTGGAGGGGCCAAGGGCAAAAACTGGGACAACTGTAACAGCATACACACTAAAATATTTTTAAAAAACAGTGGGTTGCAGATGTTTGAGCAAATCTGTGGGCCTCTGAGTCATGCTCGTGGGTAAGACCATGGGGGCTTCAGCTCACTAGGAGGGAATCTGCATAGGCATCTCCCAGGGCTGGTGGTGGTAGTCTGGGATCATATCTATGTTTGGGGAAAATGTCTGCATCTGCTTCCGTATGTAGAAGAAAGATACTCCACTGATTTTTTAAAGAAAACAATTATTATTGAAGAGAAGGAACAGGGAAAAGTTGCTATCAAACAGACATGTAGGAAGACTTGCCACTATGTGGCAAAAGAACCTTTCTCCCTTACAAAGAACAAAAATATCACTCTGGTTCAGAAGTAGCACTACAAAGGAAATGTGAATTAACAAAATAATTTCTCCATTATTCAAGTTAATTTAAGTAAAGAAATTGTTTTCTACCCTTATTGGTTAAAATAATGGTTCAGTGCTTATCACATATCATGGCAACTAAAAAACATCTGCATAGTGATTTGGGGTTGATTAACCATTTTTCATTAAAAATTGTTTTGTGGCATAATAACTTTAGCTATAGGTTGAACAAATATTATGCCTTTTCCTTGCTCTACAAAAAAAAAGAGGACCAATGAAATTCTTGGCTAGAATTGTACATCTAGTGAGTCCCACACACACATCCTTGCCCTACCACAACAGTATGGAGCCCACAGAGTGGTATTTTGAAATACACCTTTTCAGAACTAAGGGAGGTTAAAAATCCAGACAGAAGATCTGAGTAGATAAAAGAAAATTTAATATATGATAAAGAAAGCATTTTATATGGGTAGAAAAGGAATGGATGGTTAAATAAATGCTTTTGGAACATTATTAAATCATCTGAAATACAGTTAAGTCTCTTCCTTACATCAAAATAAATGCCAGCAATTTAAATGCAATAGGTGACCCTGGGAAAGAACTAGAAGGAAGTGTAGGTGGCTGTTTCTAAGCCTCCAGTGTGAAGATGACAGTAAAGGTTACAGCCAAGAAAAGCCATGAAGGAAGCAAGTGATGTATTTGATTACATAAAATATAAAACTTCTTTAAGCCAAATTACCATATACAGAAGTAAGAGAACTCACCTGAGAAACATTTGTACACTGTGTCATAGATTATTTTTATAGCGTATAGATGAATATTTCTTACATATCAATAAAGGTAAACACCCTAAAAGAACGTAGGAAAATGTCTTGAATAGTAAATTTACAAAAGCAAGAGAAAGAAATAATAAACATGAAATAATTTAACCTCTCTTTTCTAGGGATTAAGAAACCAGGCTCAGAGTTGGACGGTGTACGTTCAAATCCAGGCTTGGGGACATTAAAAATGGTTTGAACCTAGGGAAAGCTATTTAGTTTAACATTTTAAATTATGAAAAAGGAGTAACTTCTCCAAGCCTCGTTTTCTTTACCTGTCATATGATGGCATTAATAGAGTACTTCATAATATTGTGAGGATCAAATGATTTAATTGATTTTAAGTGCTCCAAAACTTGTTTGGCACGCAGGAAGCTTTAAAAATTTTTAGGTAAATTAAAATAATGAGAATCCATCTTTCACGTCTCAGGTTGTCAAAAATTAACAGACAAAATACAGGGTCTGGCAGAAGTAAAGCCTGCCTGAGTGTGATTGGTAAGGTATAAGGGTATAATAGTTTATAGTTTTAATTTGAATATTTCACCTAGAATGTCATGGTGTGAGCTTGAGTATGATGGTGTTACATTACAGAATTACATGCTTATGATTTTGTAAGAAAAGATTTTGTAATAAAATAGGGGTGTTACTTGTGCCAGACCCTGTACTTCCGATTAGTGGGGAGTTAGTCCTTCAAATACATTGATAATTGAGTGTGAGCGGATGGAGCCTTTCAAACAAACAAATACATCAGCTTTTAAAATGTACCCATCCTTTGACCTAATAATTCCTCTCTTAGGTGTTTGTTCTGAGCAAATCGGTAGCATTTATAGACATGTTATTTTTGTTATGGGAAAATTAAGTAATTTAAATGTCCAACATATGAAAATACTTAGATAAATTATGATACATGTATATTTTTATTGAGGTATAATGGGCTTAACATACTGTTTTATATATACAACATAATATTTCAATATTTATACATACTGCAAAATGAGCACATTAATAAATCTAGTTATATTCTTTAAAAGTATGCCTGTGTAACATACATATGTGTGATAAATATACATACATACTATGTTTAATGGCATACATACTTGTATGTATGGTGTTGTATGCAGAAAATAAGGTATAAAAATGTGAGCAGATGACAGTGCTAACCCAGGGTTATCACTGAACAGAGGGATAACAGATGATCTGAATTTTCTATACTTTCTGAACCATTGTCTCTTCAGTGTGATTACTTTTGTTATAAGAACAGTGCTAATAAAAGTGTGCTGTTGTTTTCCTTAAAATGGCAAAGAAGAAGTGGGGAATGGAGAAACATTGCAATAGGTATTTATGGGAAGTTGGCTTTCGATTATCTACATGATTCAAATTGTCACATGGTACATGGGGACTTTATCTCTAGGACTGCACCCCTTCCAAGTGATGACTGCCACTCATGCCTTGTAAGTAACAAGATTGGATGGTTCTTAAAATCAGGGCAGAAGCTGTGAAGGTCCTGAGCTAAGTCAAAAGCCAGCTTCGTGACTTTTTCATTGGCCCCCTTTAAATTTAGCAAATTCATCGTCTAAATGCATCTGAATTAGTAAGTCACAGGGTTAATTAAAATTTTTGCATTCAGTTTTCTGACATGTTTATTGAACTTCTACCTCTGCACCAGTGCTCTGCTAGACCTTAGAAATGCTGCAGAAAAGAATCGGGACTCTGGTCCTGCTGGCAAATGGCTCGCCCAAGTCGGGGAGAGAGACATTTGACAAGCATTCACTGTAGAGCGGCGATGAGGGAGAGGCAGCGGGGTGCAGATATGCACTGAGTGTCTACTGCGTGCAAGGTGCCATCAAAGGCGCCGAGGGTACAGCCACGAACCTACCAATCCCTGTCTTTATAGGGCTTATGTTCTAGTGAAGGGGGACAGAAGAATAAAATAAAGGAAGTAGAGGTAGGTTAGATGGTGGCAAGGTGTAAGGAAAACATAGTGTGGGTAGGAGGGTGGGGAACATTGAGCAACTGAAATTAGAGGGCAAGGGGGCCTTCCAGAGAAAATAACATTCAACTAAAGACCCAGTGCAGTGAGGGGAGTGAGACCCATGCAATTATTGATGGTGGGATCATTTCGGAAGAGGGAGAGAAAGAGCAAGGAGAGTTCAGTAGAAGCCGAGGGCCCAGCAAGAGGGAAAGGCTCTGAAGTGAGACAAGACTGGTGCTTTCGAGGAGCTATAGGTAGTCATGTGGCTGGAGGTAGTGAAGGGGGAGAGAGTGAAGTAGGTGATGGTATCAGAGACATAAGGGCAATCTGGACAATATCTGGCCTTGCAGACACATGTAAAGGTCTTTGTCTTTTACTCTGAATTCACTGCGGTGTTTTGAGCGTAAGAGTGGGAGGGCCTGTATGTTATAATAGGATCAGCCTGGTAGTGTTCTTGAGAATAGATTGAAGGATACAAAATTTAGGATACCGATTATGAGTAGACTGCATTAATTCAGGTGAGGGTGAAGGTAGCTTGAAACAGATTGGTGGCAGGGGAGAAGGTGAGAAGTTGCTGGATCCTGGATATATTTTGAAAGCGAAGTCAACAGAACTTGCTTATAGATTAGAAGTAGAGTTTCACAGGAAGAGAGAAGTTAAAAGTGACTATTATAATTTTTTTCAGCATGAGCAAGGGAAGAGTGAAATTTTTCATTAAATGAAATGGGAAACACCATGGGAGGGGCAGATTTTGAGAGGGGAAGATCAGGAGGTCAGGGCTTGACATGTAAAGTTCGAGATGCCTAACAGAAATGGAGACAATTGTACTTGAACGACAATTAAAAAATAATAAGAAAAGAAAAGAGAGAGAAATAAATGGAGATGTCGATGAGGCAGACGAATAGAAGTTTGAGGAAGAGAGCAGGGCTGGGCATAGAGGCTTGGGCATCATGAGTAGGTAGATGGTAGTTCAGGTCATGGGATAGGACAGAGTGGCTCAAGACTGGTAAAGACAGAGATGAGAAGAGGCTCGGGGACTCCAAAGTTGAAGAGACTAGGGTATGAGGCAGAACCACCAAAGGAGAATAAGACACTGTCCTTGGGGTAGAAGGACAACCAGGAAAATACACTGGAAGCCAAGAGGAGAAAATAGTTAAGACAGGATTGATCAACTGTCAAATGCTGTTGGTAGGTTGGGCTGAGGTATGACTGAGAAGTGACCACCAGATATGGGAACATGGAAGCCTTAGCTGACCATAACAAAGGCAATTTAGGGAAGAGGTGGGTACAGCAGCACGAAGTGGGTAGTTTCATGAAAGGACAGAAGGTGAGGAATTAGAGACAACCATTTTGAGAGTTTCCTGGTTTAAAAAATAGAAAAAAGAAAAAGGAGAAAAATAGAGCAGATGGAGAATGAAATGACGTCCAAATTGCATCCAGATTTTAATTTTTAATATGAGAGAAATAACACTGGTCTGTATCCTTATTTTAAAAATTCAGAATAGAGAGAAAAATGAGTAATGTAAGAGAGAGGAAAATACCAGATCATGGCCTTGAGTAGGCGAGCATGGGAAGATCTAGTGAACAACAAAAACGTCGTATCGTGGCTCCCTAGAAAAAACAAGTTTATATGTTAACATAGTTAATATGTCAAAGCTGTATATTTTATTAGGAGGGTGAAACTATAAGGAAGCAGAAGTGAGGATACAGGGAGTGTGGTGGGAAAGGAAGGGAAGCAAATATAAGGGAATATTCATGAGCTGACCACAATTTTGTGACAAACCGATTGCTCATTCTTGCCGGGCATCTTGGGGGGTGCCATGTCAGAGAAATTGGTAAGCCCCCAAACCGTCCAGAGTTTGTTCAACAGTTCACATCTCTCATCATCAAAGCTGTCTCCCTTAGGGAACACCCAGGGTGGGAGGCACGAGGTGTGTACACACAGCAAAGGACTGAAAGAGCAGGACAGACAGCAAGTTCTTCGGGCATAGATGCTGACACGTGGATAGTGGCTGACTTTGTGCAAGTTCTCTTTTGTTTGCTCCTATTTTCTCAATAAAGTTATCTGAGTGGGAACAGGAGATGAGGAGGTTTGGTAGACTTGGGGACAGAGGAGGTTAAAATGATCGTCTGGGAGAATGGGAGGCACAAAAGGAGAATGGGAGCCTGGGAGCACCTGCCTTACCCAGGGAGTCGGCAGAAGCTTCCTGGGGAAAGGGAGCTTGAGGCTCAGACCTTAAGAAGGAGCTGGAGTTCCTGGAAGGGACAGGGGACTAATCTTATGGAAGAGGAAACACAGTATGAGTTAACGCCTGGGGTCTAGGAGGAGCATCGCGCAGTTGAATGTAAGTGTTGCGGAGTGTAGTGCACGGTGAGAAAAGAGCGGGAAATGGGTTTGTAGAAACAGGTAGTTGAAAGATTTGCTCTACGGATCTTAATATTTCATGGGACTATGTAAACAACACCTATAATAATAAAGATTAAAAAATATTATATTAACAAACTAGATTAACAAATAGATGATTATTCTTAATGACTTAATTCATTTTGCTTAAGCAGGGGCTTGGTCTTTTCTGAGAACATTCATAATAAAAACACTTGATGAATTAAGATTATTGAAGTACAAGGCAAGAATTAAAAAATGTATGAATGCTTGTGAAATTCAGATACAATGAGAATTACTGACGTTCCCAATGAAAGTCATAATTAGTCCCATGAATAGAAGCGTAAGCATAACCGCACTTCACAAACATGGAGAGTATGCATTTCACAAACAAAGGACAATAGTATCTTCAGCTCCTCTGTCGTGTCTTCATAGTTATTACATCAGAGAGGAATTCAATGATATACTTATGATACTTAGTATCTTTCGTAGGAATACCCTGAGAGCCTACTCAGAATTACACAGACACACATCTGTGCACAATTATGAGTAGCAGGTACTCACAACTTTGGCACAAAAGCTAGATGAAATGTGAAATGGAAGACATAACAATAAAACCAATTACTATCCTGGCAATAAGAGTTCTTTCACTCTACGTAGCCATCTGAAAATAAGAGTATGCATTAGCATCAAATGAGATAATAATATGTTTCCATACTTGTATCTCTAGGAGATTTTTATCCTTGTAAAAAGCAATTGGAATATACTTGGACATAATGACATCCAAAACTATAGAGAATGAGAGCAAATTCGACAAAGTAATGAGACTCTATTTTTTAAAAAGTCACACTTGGAGTACCTTCAAATTTTAGGTCTTTGACTAAACTTGCTAATTCTGCCTTGCTTATCTGTGTGTCCTGAAATAATAAATCTTGGAGGTCACCCCTTTCATTTTATTTATTCTTCACTATAGTAATGGTATGTCTACCATGTACTCAGAGTCAATGCTAAAAGCTACGGAGAATACGAAAAGACGTACCTACCCTTGGAGAGATTCCCTGAGAAAACCCATGCGAATGCTAGTTCTCCCTTCATTCTCTCACTCAATAAGGTAATTGGCTTAAGCCCATGAGGCTCCTCCAAGTGGAGGAGGGGCCCGCTGGAACCACCGGAATCATTAGTGCCGCCACCATTAGCCATTAAAATACAGTGGAAAAGTTAAGTCACCGTACGCACGCTACGCTGTGGTCCAGGGAGGGGGAGAAGGGGCGTGCCTCCCCTAATTACTCCCCTGGAACTGAGCACACGTCTAGCCAGGGTCTTTCCTTTTACTGTTTCCCCGATAATGAGCACGCTAACTGCTTCGGCTGGAGCAGCCCTGGCTCACTTTAATACCTGGCTGCCAGCGTTCCTTCCCTTTCTTCCTTCTCTCTGTTCTCTGCACACACAGTCTCCCTTTCCTCCCCACTCTCTTGGTCTGAGTTTGATGAAGATCTGGTTTTTACTCCCTGAAAGTTTACGTGGTTGAATTCAATCACAACTTGCTTTGGTCAATCACCTAGGGAGCTTTTTAAGAATCGGGGAAACATTTTATTTACGACTCGACTTTCCACCTGTGCTGACATGGCGTGGAATTTACAGCTATATGGAAAGCGTTCTAACCAGCACCTCAGAAATTCCACATTCTCTTGAGCCGCATTATTATGGAGCATTTGTCAGGCAGCCAGTTGCTGTGTCAGCCCCTAATTGATTCATATTAGCATCTGTAGGAGCGCGGGCGGGAGTGAGCCTGGGACCACGTTAGAGGACTCAGTTGTCGAGTTGCCTGTGGACATCAGAGGTTTCCAAACAGAATTGAACACAGACACCATAGGGTTCTTCCGTTTGTTTGTTTATTTTATTTTTATGCAGCATGTTTAAAATTATGTATCTTAATAAAGCCAGTACAAACTTTGATTACTTTTTGAGATGCTGAGTGAGCTTCCCCTCTCTCTCTGCCATGCTGTTACTTAACTATAAAGAACACCTGGCCCTAAAAGGTGGGATTCATTTTTCCCTGGGGAGGGGGGTGAATAAAGAAACCAAGAAACACCTTCAAAACGTTTTCCTCTGACAGCCTTCATTTACAAAATATAGTAGTTAGCTTTAATGGCTCTCTTTTACACTTAGATTCCACTCCTTCTGGATGAGAAACATAAATCTAAATTACTCATTTAGACGCACCTGGTCTGAGGTTAGGTCCAAGCTGTGGAAACCTGAATAAATCAGCAGAAGGGGATCATGGTGAGAATGGCCAGGACACCCATTCACTACGGCATTGCTTCTTGGGTGCATAAGAGGTTTATACAAGAGCTCCCGAACAATGAAGATCCCAGAGTGTCTCGGGCAACCTGATTTTAGCTGTTGGCATCTTGGATGGATACCCAGTCCTCGCCATTCCCTAATGTAGTATATCTGGCCCAGTTCACACACTTAGGTTGTGTGCCTGGCCTCTGCTGGTATGTGAGTTTGCAATGATTTACACACTGTGGTCTAGAAGCTTCTATAAGAGGGGTAGGGCAGGGGGTAGGTATGATAGGGGACAGGCATGGTGTGACTACAAAAACATGACGAAAGAAAAGAGAAACAGGTTTATTTGGGCCCCTGGCTATGGGGCAACCACAGCTGAGAGGAACTCGAGGGAAGAGGCGGCTTCTCTCTACTGGCCCCGAAGAACTGGCTAGTTAACAGAGGTCCTGGCGGTAGTGGCAGGCCTGGGGCCCAGTGAGCCTGGCCACAGCAGAGCTGGGAGGCAGTGTTCCTTGATCTCCAGATCCCACATCCAATCTGTTGGCAAATCCTGTTGACTCCAAATTCAAAATATATAAACAGTTATAATCCTCATTACCTTCACTGCTGAAATTGGCAATGAAGCCTGAAAAAACGTTTCCAGAAAGGCAAGAGAAAAATAAAAAGCAAAAAAAAAAAAAGATTTTAAATGTATTAATTAATTGCCTGATATTTATCCATTCATTGAACGATCAGGTACTGAGCACTTTTTATATGTCAAGCTTTGCTCCACTTGCAGGGAGTACAAGGTCAAACACAATAATAGCAAGCTGCTGCCCTCATTGAACTTATTACGGAGGACAGACAATTAGCAAAATAAGCGAGTTACATATACGGTATATTACACTGTGACCAATGCTATAAAGAAAAATAAAGCAAAGAAGTGTGCTTAGCAGTAACAGGGGTGGGGACTAAAATTTTATATGGGGTGGCCACAGAAATGCAATCATTTGAGCAATGTTCTGAAAAAAGTGAGGGATCCGGCAGTGTTGGTATCTGGGGGCAGAGCAATGTACACAGAGCAGGAAAACGGCCAGTGGGAAAGGTGTTGACACAGGGTGAGCTTGGAGGGGCTGGCCCCGGTGGGAAGAGTAGGGGAGGACACAGGAGGCAGCACACGGGTCAGATCATGGGGTCTTAGGGGCCGCTGCAAGAACTTGGGCCTTTTCTCAGTCAAGCGGGCACAGAGAGTGAGGGTTTTTAATCAAAGGAAAGACTTATACGTGAACAGGTTCATCTAAGGACTATGTTAATAATAGACTAAAGAGGGCAACGTTGGAAACAAAGAGATGAATTACGTGACTGTCATAATAAGGCAGCCAAGAAGCGATAGTCCTCTTTTTAAGCTTCATTGCTAATTGCACTTTATCTTTCTTTTGTCCCCTACACGTTTCGCTCTCTTATCTACTCTCTCTACAAACTCTCCGTCTCATAACCTCTCAGGACTTAGCTGAATGTACGTGCTAACGATTCACATCTCTCGATCAGGAGCATTTTTTACTTTCCTGAGTGTCAAGTCTATTGAAATTCCCACTTGGTTTTTAAATAAGTTCCTCAAATTATAGAAAATAACATTTATTATCTTCTCTCACCAAACTTACTATGTTCTGTGTCTCAGTTAATTGGGCAACCATCCATCTAATCGCAAAAGCTGGAACGGTGGTGTCTTCGCTCCCTCCCTAACAGTCACTTCCAGTTTCATTCAGAAGAGCTTTTTCTGGTCAGGGTGACATTATGATTTCTTGCTTCCACCTTCACCCAGCAAATATAAACATCTATGTGTGCATGTATGCATGCATGTGTGTTATACATGCATGGCACAGTCATAGTAAAAAATGACACGCACATACCTATGGAACAGATGCACGTAACAAAAAGACAAACACATGAACAACACAGAGCAGTAACAAGCTAAAGTTGTGGTTCCAGCAAGCTGAGTCAGAAAAATGGCAGACAGAGCCAGACGTTTGACCAGGAGTCAGAAGTTCACCAGGTGCTGAAGGGCGCAAAGCCAGGCTCATTGCATGACATGACACCGGGGAAGGCTTTGCATCTGTGGAATGCAATGGAAACAGCAGTGGCCACTGACCAGGGCTCAGGTGTTTGTCATCCGTGCCCTCGTAGTGCTTGAAGGAGGCAGACTGGACTTGAACCACGCTGCCTGCCAGCTCCTGTAATTTATCTTTCAAGTGCCCAATCGTCCCTGGCTTCTAACACAAAACTTGTGCTGGGAGCGAGCGTCTAGCAGTGCCTCCAGGCAATCATAAAATCACCACACCAGGGTAAGTGGTCATAAAAAAAGCAAAGAAAAATTATAAACCTGCAAACAAAAATTCCAAAGCATATAACCAATACTACTACTAAAAGAGGCAGTCAACACAATCAACAAGTGGAAGGTAGTGTCAGTTTTGAAAGTATAAAAATAACCAAAACAATTTGTAAGTGATTTTGAAATCATTTTGTTTAAGATTCTCAGAGGCACTGAAAAAAGTAAGACTCGGAAAAGTAAATGGTGAAGCGCCAGTTAGTAGACATAACTCAAGAGATGGTTAAAATCAGAAACAACCAGCAACCATGTATGATGAGAGAGTCTTTGACTTTTAAAGAAGGACGTTCTAGAATACAGTTAAAGAACTGAGCACTCAAATAGTACTGACTATTTGCCTAGAAAGAACACAAGAGGAATGTAAATGAAAAATTGCTGTTGGCAGATCAATGGGAGGGATTTACCCAGGCCAGTCAGCTGTAAAGATTTGCTGTGACCACTGAGCACCACCCTCTGCCCTCCACGGAGGATCAGCTGTGCAGGGCAGGGTGGTGGTGCTCTGATGTGGTCTGTAGCTGTCCACTGGGTGGTGCAGGCCATGGTCAGTCCCCACCTGTGTTTTGCCCTGGGCCACCCTGCCTGAGCTATAAAGCAATCTGAGATAGTTGCTACTTGTGTTGGGCCTGGAGATTCCCAGGAAAAGCCAAGCTGTGAATGTAGGCTGGCCCCTGCTGGTGCTGGGCCTGGGGCTCACTCAGGCCAGCTGTGGCTTGTTTGAGAGGATTTAGGAAGTTGTGCAGCATGAGCCAAGACCAACCATTCATATGGAAAGCAGCTTGGGTGGGCTGTAAATTGGTTGCAGAGGAGTCTCTGGGGATCTCCAGGGCAGGTCCAACAGTGATAGCCCGGTTGATGGAGTTTCAGATATGACACCAGCTCGCTGGCTCTGTGGCCCTGCGTGGGGCAGGCCCAGAAAAGGGACAATGGCCTCTGCTCTCCTTGATGCCGGGCACCTAAGCCTCTACCATTATGCCACTGGGGCCTTTCACGCCGCCACCCTGTGCTGTCGCTCAGAGGGAGGGAATCTTAGTAGGTGAGTCTGTGTGTGGGGTCTTTTAGAGGAACCGCTTGGGACTCCAGAAGTTTCCTTCACTGACTCAATCCCTGCTGGGTTTTGCAGCCAGAAGTAATGGGGACTTATTTTCCTGGCACTGGAACCCTGGGCTGGGGGCCCGGGTGTGTGGGGCTGGGACTCTTCCCTCATGAGATATCCCTCCTGAATTTTTATCCACCACATGTGGGTGTGGCACCAGTCCATTCTGCACCTGTGCCCCTCCTACCAGTCTAGATGCGGTTTCTTTAATTCTGCTGTTGCCCAACTTCCATTCAATGCTATGTCTGATGGTTCTGAGAGATGGTTGTTCTATATTTTCATTGTAATTTTGACGTGGTTGTGCGAAGAGGCAAGCCATGTCTGCTTACGCCACCAACCTGACTGGGAGTCTTGCAATAAACTCTTTTTCTCCATTATGTAAGTAAGGCTTCAAATAACTATTCCAGGTTGGTCTAGAGGTACCATATTCCATAAAGTCACTCAGATACCCTTCCTTGAACTTAGCTCTGAGCCATGCTTTCTAATGAGACAGCTTCAGGAAAAGGGTGTGTGGTTTTGCGGCACTGAAAGTGGTACTTAATAACTTCACATTCCACTAGGAAAGAAGGTCACACTGTTACTGCCTGCCTGCAAGGTGGGTATACAGTAGCTGGGCAATCATATGTCCAGTTGCTACAGAAAGAAAACAAATCTGTTGACACCCCTAGCCACCTATTTTCCTTCAGTAAACCGAACATGAGTTGATTTTCTTGCTGAGAGTTAGGCCAAATCATCTGGTGATTGTTTCAATAAAAAACAGATTTTCTTGACTTTCTTATTTCTTCCTAGAAACTGTCTTATTGACATACACATAACTGTTTTTAGTGTTTTTCATACAATAACATTGCAGCTAGCTTTGTAACTAATGGCTTCGTTGTGATTTTTCTCACGTTGATTCATATAAAGTTCTATGGGAAAAAGTTGGGTGAAAGGAAAGGTTTGGTTTTGAAAGAGTAAATTCTACCAGGTGAGGGAAATGAAAGAGCATCTCAAGAAGGCGACTTTGTCATTTGTCTAGGAGCTTCTTTGCGGGGGGAGAATATTTATTTAAGCAGTCTATAAGACAGCACCTATCACAGTAGTCACTCAATAAATGTTTGCTGAACCAGAAGTGAGAGAACGTGCACAATGACAACCAACAGTACGCTGCTACCAAATTCCAACTCTGAGCTGCATATATGTCAAAGTAAAGCCACGGAGGTGTACATGGGCTGGTCGGGGGCTACTGTATTATCCTGTTAAAAAGTTGGGACTGGGGGCTGGGGGAGGGATATTGTTTGAAGGCTGGACTGGAATCAATGTGTGAAAGGTCCCATTTACTGTAAGACTTTAAAGCTTAACTGTTGAAGGTTTTTAAAAAGGAAGTGACCAGTGTAGATTTCTTTAAGAGAAACAATTCTAGTAACAGTGAAATAAGGAGAGGGTGAGGGTGAGAGAAATACAAGGGACAGATAAGGGTCTCAACATGGCTGTGGTGGGGAAAGGCATGAACAGCCTTGACTTAATTCAGGTGCACAACGGACAGAATAGTGATTAATGATAATTGGACAAGGAAGGGAGCACTAGAACAGGAGCAGATAATCAGCATGTTCTAGGACATGCTGAGTGAAGTCCATTTCACAGGTCCAGATAGTTCTGGTAGAATCAGAGGCAAAATTAGTGCCAGTTACAGGGGCTCTACTAAGCTCTAGCATTTAACACAGTGTATTATGAAGTGTTTATTCAGGAACCTGTTTCCTAGCCCACTGATAATTAAGGCAAAGATCATTTTACTCAATTCATGTCACCAATGCAAAATATACAACTAAGTGTAGTGGTCCCCCGAGGGACGGTGGGTGAGGGAGTAATGACGGTAAAGGGGCCAGATTTATGGCGATGGAAGATGATTTGGCTTTGGGTGGTGGGCATGCAATGCAGCATACAGATCATGTATCATACAAATGTGCACTTGAACCAATATAATTTTATTAACCAATGTCACCCCAATAAATTTAATTAAGTCTAAAATAAAAATTAAAAAAATAAATTATCCTATTACACAAGTCCAATCACTGCAGATTCATTCCAAGGGTGGGAGGGACAGAGCAGGCCTTTTGCAATAACATTTGGTTCTCATTGTCTTCGAGCAGTACCAGTATCGCACATCTATTGTAATATTGGTTGTGAATTACTTCCTATCACATTAAATCAGGACTAAAGCCTCTCAAGTGTTTACAAACATCAAAGCATGTTTCTTTTCCTATCAAGTTTTTAAAAATAGTACCATTAGCTTTATTCTGAGAAATAACTGTCAGCTTCTTTCTGCAAGGACACTGTGAGAATAAATTGTAAGTGTTCTACAGATCTTTAATTTTTATAAAATATTGCCTGCCACAAGGAAGGAACATTTTCCCCCAATATCTTAAAAAACAGATAAGATTATACACAGTAATTATCTTATCATTAATGTCAATAGTGAAAGAAAAAATACAAAAGTTGTGTGAACATCAATTAGGATGTTATACATGTATAGAAAAATTAAACTGAAAATATTAAGCATTCCTCCTCATAAATAAGCCAAGTGACTTGATATTTATTTACATTAGTTTTTTTAAAGTCTATGTTATTTTAGGATCTCTTAATACCTACTAGACTCGTTTGGTTAATTCAATATGGAGTCTCAAATAATACACACACGTCCTTTTCCTGCGACTGTCCAAATGAAACTGAGCCCTTCCCGTCCTCCAGACAGCTCAGCTCAGACACAATCCATGAGTTTCAGCACACAAGCGAAGGAAAAGGGAACGATCATACTGATGTACAATGCATCTACGTTTTGAATTTCAGCCATTAGTGATTTAAACCTTTGTTCTTAAGTCTCGAAAAATGAAATCCTTGAAGTAAGTTCATAATTATTGAGAAGCCCCTAGCGATGGCTGCATCACATCTGGCAATAATGAAGACAAATCAACAGTAAGACTGGAAAACCTGGCAACGTGATATAGGCGAAGCATCCACAATCACTTCTCTGCGCTTAGTCACTGGTGGTCCTAGGAAGAGTAATTTCCTGCCTTCGACTCGGTGTCTCAATTAGAGGAAACTCATACTGCGCTCTGGGTGCCAGGCTCTGGCTCACGAATAACAACGCTTCACTAAACTCACTACGTAGGAAAACTTCGCCTCAACAGCTCCTCAGACGAGAACCTGCTCTTCTCCTGGCTGTTTTCAATCTAGTTCAAAGAGCTGACCATGACACACAGTCACACGTCCAGCTGGTTAGATTTTTAAAGCCAAATGTGCTACATCAGCTCCTTCCACACCAACGTAATTTATCTTGGGCAAGAGGGTCTTTTAAACTACAGATGTAAACAAGGATTTCCTGAAAATTAAAAAAAAAGAAATCCAATTTCATCATCTGAATTATTAAACTAAGTTTGTCTTATTCAATTACTTCAAACCGTGTCACTTAATTTCTGTTTAAAGCAAGTATTTCAAATAGTTTATGTGTTCAAGTAACAGATTTGGTACTCAGTTTTTACCAAGTAGAGCTATGATAACCAAATCAGAAAAATATTTTCATTCTTAATGAACGTTGCAAGTTAGCTTCGCCTACCTTTTTTTTTTTTTTTTTTACAAAAACTGCTCATCCAGCAGAAAATCAGTAAAGAACAGCAAAGAATTCTACTAGCATCCTATTATAACCTGGAACACTGGATGAAATCCACACCTACGACAGCTGTTTTGACTACAGAAATGTGCAGAAACCACCCTCCTTACAATGGAAGGGATGGTGAACATGAAACTATTTGGGAAAGCACAAGGCATTAGACCACATGAAGCATTGTTATAATTAAGGAATCATGGATGAAGCAGTGACTTAAGCATTGGTGGCTGTGCTGTAGTACACCAGACTACAACAAATCCTTTGTCTGAGGGTCAGAAAGTAACGTGTCTCAAATCTCTGTAGCTCCTTCTCTTTACTATGCTTTCGCACACAGGAATCCGATGGGCGTCTGTATTCCAGTCCTGGGAGGTAGGCAGAATGGTCATTTTTTGCTCGTATTTTTATGTGCTGCATATAATTTCACCAGCTTGAGACATGATAATGTGCAATGATTAAGCCCACACAGGGTTGAAAACAATAAAAATGGTATTGTATAGATGGGGCTTGGGTCAAAACGATACATTTTATTAAATGTGCAAAATAAAATGAAGTGAACTCTGTTCAAAAAAAGTACAAGACAGGTATTATTTAAAATGCTTTAGTACACATTTTCAATAAAAAGAAATCTGGCATTATAAAAATACATAAAATAGTAATGGATTTATACCCTTAATTTACACAAGATTTTTTTTTTTGCATAAAACAAAGTCATAAAATAGTTTAAAAAGAAATTCTTATGTGAAAGTTACTCCCAGTATAAAATTTGTATAAATTTTGGTAATTTTGGTCCATCTGTATAAATAAGACATTTTATCCTTTTAAAATTCATAACTCCATTTAAAAACATAGGATTCTCTCTCTTTTAAATAAAAGTCCACGTGAGGTAGTAATACGTCAGAACTCTTGGGCCGCCTTCAGTCTATGTGTCCAAGTCATAAGACTGAAAATTTGGAGTCCTGTGGTTTTCTAAGGTCTGTTTATAGGTACATGTGTGATTCTCTTGCTGAAACTCTGTCCTTTCTCTCCCATGTTCCTCTGACTCCGAGTCCAAGTCTGGGGAAGAATGTGCTTTCAAGTGAAAGGCTCTTGGCTGGCAGTCTGATGGCTGCCCAAAGCTTGAAAAGGCATCCAGGTGAGGTCTCCTCAGAGGCTTTCCAAAGGTCCCTGAAAGAAAGAAACCCCTTGAGCACGTGACTCCTTTTGCTAACATGTGATCCATCAAAAAGTGTTTTGACTGCGGCACCATACCCCGTGAACACACATCAACATTTTGTGCAAGTCCACAGGACGGTACTCGCCGCACGTGTGCACGTGCTGTGGAGACAGGCCTTAGAGAATGGAGCTGAGGACTCTTACGTCACGCTTACATATTCCCACCAAATACACGTGTTCCCTGTTTTCCACTTCTCACGACCCGCAGTCATCTTCATCACTGAGCAAGGAAGGTCCCCAGCCTGTGTTCTCTCAAAACTTCACCTTAGGACTTAAGAGCCCACAATCTCCATGAAGGGCATTCAGACAGTAACATACAAGTAAACCATGCCTGAATAAAGAAAGTGCTTTTGAAATAATTCTTACGTCATGTTCTTTTTTTAGTGGCAAAATATTATTTAACTGACTCAAATTCTTGCCTCAGTTGTATAAAAGAAATTATTTTCACTTTTTTCCAAAAAGAATTGTAAGTAATTATACTGCGACAAAACATAAAATTTTGTCATAGCTGGGTGAAATATTTTAAAATTCTATTTCTTCAACAACAAGACAAGTGAAGGTTTATTTTCCCCTATCTCCAGTCGGTGTGCAGATGATCTCAGTTCTCCCACCTCCCCGGTCCCAGGCACTAGATTTGCAAAGTCCACGAATGGGTCTCGGTGCCGGGCAGTGTCCACCACCACCGCCGTGGGCTCCAGGGCTCTGCCGGCATCCTTGCCAAAGGCAGTCCAGGCTGGCTGGCGAGCAGGGAGCTGTTGCCAGGTAGGACGCTGTCTACCCTTCGACTGTGGGTTTCGTTATAAACCACCAGACATCCCAAACCACAAGCATGCAGTGCACACAGCCCCACCCCAAAGGCTGCTGGAGCCCAAAACCACTTTTTCCACATGGCTGACACACTGAGCTCCTCGGTCACTCCCAAAACTCTTGTGTTCGAGGCGAGGCCACACACAGTGCAACCCGAAAGCTCCTACGGTTTAGTTACGGATCAAATACATAGTCAAGGAAAATCCCCCAAATCTGACTTTGCTTTCAGAAACATATATACGAATAGAATAGTGTAACAGAATCACTACCAAAAAAACAGACTCTTTCCACCAGTTCAGCATTTGAAGCTCTCACGGCTCCCCCAACATGCAACGTGGAATGTGGGTCCCGAGTCGAGGTATCACGTAATTAAATGAACTCACCCATGAACGAATTACTCGAGGGAACCGCTGCTGGCTCTGGACTTGGCCCAAAATCTAAAGAGGACTTCAGACACACATTTTTCACTCCAGGTCCTTCACTCTGAGAGTAAGCGGGGCTGACTAACTTCCTCGCGTGCGGTGGCCACCCCATGTCACTGACACTCTGGTCACAGGACTCTTCCGCGGGGTGAAGGCACGGGCAGCACTCCTTCTTCTTCATGTAACCGGCCTCACAGTGGTCCATCGGAGCGGCTCTAGGGTCCGGACCACAGCCTTCCATTGGGGACAATACCAGAAGGAGACAGAGTGAGCACTTCTGGAAATCTTTCAGGAAACAGAACTCAAATAAGAAAACCACTTACCTGTATGATAGGCTTCAAAAGGATCTGAGCCGTACGCACTCCCCTTCAAACACACAGGGCCTGGGGACCCCAAAAAGGGACAAAGGAATGGATCTGTGGCAGCCTCCACATCGGCTTCACTGCTGTTGTCGATATGGCATGTCCCTTTAAGACAGATATCTTAGTCACTGAACCAGTTTTACTCAAGCACCATTCAGCATTCTCTTTACTTTTGGCATTTTCCATATTTATAGATAAAATCTTTGCATAGAGTAACACATAAAGGAAAAAATTGCAGAAATCCAGGGTTTTTAAAGAATTTACTGAAGTCTATGGATTGAGGAAACCTGTGACGTCTGACCAACGGAGGACTTGGCTAAGCATTGTACCACAGGTGTCAACCTGTTTGCTGGCCCCGCTCACCTGCAAGAGAAACTGATCTGTGTGGATACGGCAGCAACACGCTGTCAGCTGGACCACATGACGCAATCAGCCACCGCCCCTTCCTCCGCAAAGTCACAGATGACCAGGACCACAGACTGGCACCTACCCAATGACCTCTTAATGCTGAGAGCAAAGAGGGTCTCAGCCCACAAGTCCTATCGTGAGTGTTTGAGCTAAACAGCCCAGAAACGATAAGCCAGTTAGTCGTGGGCACAGCAGTGGGATCGAGAATGTCGGAGATGCTGTGCTGAGCCACGTGGCTGGGAAGCAGGACTGGATGGACAGAGCGTGGGTGGTGTTAGAGCAAACACGCAGAATGAGGACTCGGCAAAGCTGGTGACCTCCGGAGCTGCCCTCAGAGCAGACCAGCCTCCAGCCCCAGGATCCAGGTGAGGTGGCGCCAGCATGCTCCAGTTCTGTCCCTTTGCGCTTTCACGAAGGTCTTTTCAGGTAACCCCGCTGCATTTGAGCACACTTGGGCCTCTGCTCTTTGCAGTCCAATGGGTGAAGCCACACATCCAGTAATGAGCTCAGACCTTTTATCTGTACATCCTCTACCACTGCCTTATCAGGCACTTAGTTATCATTAGCTGAATTTCCTCTCACCCCTGACTAAACCGTGAAAACCGAAAACATCTTTTCTTCTCTCCCAAGTATGAGTCCCTCACAGAGCAGACACTCAATGAAGCCTTGTGGGGAAAGATGCCAAAATGTTTGAAAATAATGTCAAGAGCTCCCACTTGATGAGCCCTTAATATGTGCCAAGCGACATGTAGTTTTTCGTTACCATTTTGTTTAATTTTCACAGCCTAGCAGGAAAGTACTATAATTGCCCAAAGACACCGAGTGTCAGAAGTAGTTTTTAAACCAATCTGTGCTCTTATTCATGCTGCCTCCATTATGATTCGTACAACTATACAGTTCTTAAAGCAAGAGTCAGAGTAAGATATTCCTAAAAAAACGATTCTTAAATCACTCAGTTTTTCAGAACATGCATGCAGCTAGTCACCCTCATTTAAACAAGGTAGCCATGTGGACCCCGGCTCGTGGGGTCAGTGGTGTTACGGATGAAACGAGACAAATTCACATGGACTGCCGAGTCCTGTGGAGGAAAAGGGACGGCAGGGCCACTCTCTCCAGAGGAGAGCGCCTCGGCCCTTGCCTTGACAGGCTTCGATTGCTTTTCTGGGCACATTACACTGAGGATGGTCCTCATTTACTACACACAGGTTCGCTTTAGGTGGTTACCTTTTACAGAAAACAAAGGAGAGGATGCTGCTAATCACATCACAGAAGAAGGGTATTTGCAAATGCAAAGGGAAAAGCGGGTGAACTGGTTACACTTGTCCTTGGAAGGTTTAGCATAGATTTTAGGAAGTTACTTTAAAGATATGCAGTAAACGTTTGCTGCCTCATTTCAGGATGACGGGGAGTTTTAGCAAAAAGCAAGCCTCAAAGTGGCCCAGGTGCAATGCAGGCCTGATTCCCTGTGGGAGAACCTATCCGTGGGCGTGGGTCCTGCACACCAGACCTTGCTTTCCACTAGCCTTTCCAAGTGGGAGCTGGGCCCATGCCACGCAGAACAGTCTCCTATAAGGTAGGACCCAGAATGTTCTAAGGTAGACATTCAGGGAAAAAGAATATTTACCATGTAAAGAAAATATTTACACTGCGTGGAGGAATTTTACTTAACCTACTTCTCTCCTTTTATTGTCAGAAATGAAGATTTTCCTAGCATTTAAGAAAATTTATTTAATATTAGCTTTGCCAAGGATCTTAGGCCAGGTCCTAAAATCAGTTTCTGGAGAAAATTAGTATGATATTTCAGCCTTCCATGAGATTATTTCAAAACAACTGCAGCCCATGCTCATTTTGTACACTCACCATTACCGTCATG
>PVKM010019556.1:0-24123 GCA_004027735.1 Carollia perspicillata
CTACATAACTATCATTAATTACTTTAAATGTAAGTGGATTAAAATACTCCAATCAAAAGGCAGAGTGGCAGAATGGAATAAAAAAAAACAAGATCATACATATGTGACGTGGACTCCAGCCCAAGGGGTCTGTGTGGTGTAGCTGCGACAAACAAATTTACACTGACTACAGAAGTCCTGTGGAGAAAAAGTGATGACAGGGCCACTCTCTAAGTGAGAGGGGGCCCTAACCCCTGCCTGAACAAGCTTTGACTGCTTTTCTGGACATATTACATGGAGGATGGTCCTCAATTACTACACACAGGTTTGCTTTAGGTGGTTACCTTTTACAGATAACAAAGGTGAGGAAGTTGCTAACTACTACAATGAAGGATATTTGCAAATGCAAAGGAAAAAGTGGTTAAACTGGTTACACTTGTCTTTGGGAGGTTTAGCACAGACTTTAGGAAGTTACTTTAAAGATATGCAGTAAACATTTGCTGCCTCAATTCAGGGTGAGGGAGTTTCAGCAAAAAGCAAGCCTCAAAGCAGCCTAGGTACAATGCAGGGCTGATTGCCCATGGGAAAACTGACCCGTGGGTTTGTCTTCCTGTGTGCTGACTCGCATCTGTCAGTTTTCTGATAGGGCCAGGCTACATTCACCGTGCCATGCAAAGTGGTTCCCTACACATATGCTGCCAGGAAAGACCCACTTCAGATAAAAAAAAAAAACATAGAAAGACATACACAGACTGAAAGTGAGGGGATGATAAAAGATATTTCATGCAAATAAAAATGAAAAAAGGCTGGGCTAGCAATACTTATAGTAGACAAAATAGACATTAAACCAAAGGCTGAGCAAGAACTGAAAAAGGGATCATTCCAACAAGAGGATATAACTCTCATAACCATCTACGCTCCCAAAGTTGGAGCACCTAGAGCAAATATTGGCAGACATAAAAGAGAGAGTGACAGTAATAGTAAGGGACTTTAATATCCCATTGACATTAATGGAGAGATCATTCAGGCAGAAAATCAACAAGTAAACAGTGACCTTAAATGACACATTAGACCAGATGGACTTAATTCATATTTTTAGGACCTAAAAACAGAAAAAATGTACTTTTTTTTAAGTGCACATGGAACATTTTCCAAGATAGACCACGTTTGGCCACAAAACACGTCTTAATAAATTTAAGAACACTGAAATCATACCAATCATCTTCTCCAATCACAATGATAGGAACCTAGAAACCAATTCCAAGACAAAATCTGAAAAACACAAACATGTGTAGGCTAAATAACATGCCACTAAATGAATGGGTTAACAATGAGATCAAGGGAGAAATCAAAAGGTGCCCTGAGACAAATGAAAATGAAAACACAATGACCCAGAGTCTATGGGACAAAGCCAAAGCAGTTCTAAAACAGAAATTCATAGCAATACAGGCCTACTTCAAGAAACAAGAAAAATCTCAAACAATCTTATCTTATAATTAAAGGAACTAGAAAAAGAAGAAACCCCAAAGTGAGCAGAAGGAAGGTAGGAACAAAGATATCTTTCTCTCTCTTTCCCCTTTCATTTCTCTCTTAAATCACTAAAAAAGAATAAACTCAAAATTGATTAAAGACTTACTTGTAAGACCCAAAACCATAAAACTTTTAGAAGAAAACATAGGCAGTTAAATCTTTGACATCGCTCTTAGCAAAAGTTTTTGGATATGCCTCCTTGAGCCAGGGAAACAAAAGGAAAATATAAACAAACTGGACTGCATCAGACTAAATAGTTTTTTGCACAGCAAAGGAAACCATCCACAAAATGAAAAGACAACCTACTGCATGGGAGAAGATATTCACCAATAATATATCCAATAAGGGGTTAAAAAACAAACAAATAAATCAATTTGATTGGAAAAAATGGGCAGAGAACCTGAACAACACTTCTCCAAAGAAGACATACAGATGGCAAGACAGATGGAACGTTTCTCAACACCCCTAAGCATCTGGGAAATGCAAATCAAAACTACAATGAGGTCGCATCTCATACCTGTCAGAATGGCTGCTACCAGTTAATGAACGAACTACAAGTGTTGACAAGGATGTGAAGAAAAAAGACCCCTGTGCATTGTTGGTGGGATTGTAAATTGGTAGCCACTATAGAAAACAGTATGAAGGTTCTTCATAAAATTAGAAATAGAACTACCACAGGACTTGGCAATCCCACTTCTGGGTATTTATTTTAAGAAATCCAAAACAGTAATTCAAAAACATATATGTACCTCTATGTTCATGGCAGTGTTAGTTACAGTAGCCAAGATATGGAAGTAATCTAAGTGTCCATCAATAGAGGGATGAATAAAGAAGATGTGATACCTATACAATGGAATGTTACTCAGCAACAAAAAAGGATGAAATCTTGCCATTTGCAACAACATGTATGGACCTAAAGAGTATTTATGCCAGATAAAATAAGTCAGACAAAGAAAACCCCATACTATTTATCTTACACAGGGTGGGCAAAAGCAGGTTTACAATTGTGAGTGTGTGAAAGTTTATTCTTCTGTTATTATTTATTAATTACTGTGTTATTTTCCATATGAATAACTATAAACCTACTTTTGTCCCACCCTGTATGAGGAATCTAAAGAACAAAATAAACATACAAAACAGAAACAAACTCGTAGACACAGAGAACAAATCGATGGTTGCCAGATGGGAGGGGCCTCAGGGGCATGGATGAAAGGGGAAGGAATTAAGATATAAAAACTGTCAGTTATAAAAACAGTCATGGGGACGTAAAGTACAGAATAGGGAATCTAGTCAATAATATTGTAATAACTATGTATGGTGACAGACGGGCACTAGGCTTATTGGGGTGATCACTCATAAGTCACACAAATGCCTAATCAAAAAGCATACCTGAAACTAATATAATATTGTATGTCAAATTTAATTAAGACCTTTTTAAATTTAAATTTAAAAAACTTATGCCCAATTCAGTTATTAAAAACTTTTTAAATGTGTTTAGGAACAATTTGTGTATTTCAATCTACTTTTATCTTATTAAGATTTTTATTTTTAAGAGAAGTTTTAGGTTCACAGCAAAATTAAGAGAAAAGTACAGCAATTTCTCATTACTGATATCCCTAAAGTGACACATTTTTTATAATCAAGGAGTCCACACTGGCACATCATTATCACCCAAAGTCCAGAGTTTACATTTAAAATTCACCCTTAATATTGTACATTCCATAGGTTGGAACTAATGTGTGATATATATCCATCATTGTGGTATCATACAGAATAGTTTCACTGTCCTATGAATCTTTTGTGCTCTACCTATTTACCTCCTCAATCTAATTTTTTAAATTTTAATTTTATGAAATCTAAATACAGACGAAGTATTTTTATGAATGTGGAGCATCTAAATTGAGATAAGCTTTAACTATAATGCCAGATATTAGTGTGAATTTCTTATTTGAAATTTTCTATGTTGGAAACCATTATTTTTAAAACCAGAAAATTATCTGCTCAAAAAGAAAATATGTCATCTTGAGCAGCAAGAAATAATGAAAATATTTCCAAATATGACATTCATATTATACTTTTCATGAATAATACTCTCTAGACTGTTAGGGAAATAACATTTCCTTAAGCAGCACCTAAAATTTGAGGGAATCAGACAGTCTGGATCTATGTGTGGGAATCTGAGAACACTTGCTAATACATAAAATAGAACTATTCAAAACATTCTGTGAGAGCTCTTTTCTGGAGCCATGAACATCATGTCACTATCTTTATGAATTCTGTCTGTGAGTTAATGTTTTCTTATTCCTGAGGGACTTACAGTTAAGTTTCGAAAAAGAAACACTGTCTTTGGAAACTGTGTAAAAGATTACTTTCCAATCAGCCCTATTCTTGTGGTGAAATCACACTTGCACCAAAGGGAGAAGAGAGAGCTTACTATTTTCAACATTTTTCTCTCTTTCTTTTTCCGTGTGACTGTGTGAAAGTTACCTTTAAGTTTATTTTCTTTGCTTTTTATGTTTATCTTCACCTGAAGACATGCTTATTGATTTTAGAGAGAGGGGAGGGAGGAAGAAAGAAAGAAAGGGAAAGAAACATCAATATGAGAAACATAGATAGGTGGCCTCTTGTACACACCCCCACTGGGGACCAAGCTTGCAACCTAGGTATGTGTCCCGACCAGGAATCAAAACTGCAAACTTTAAGTTTATAGGATGATGCTCCAAACAACTGAGCCATGCCAAACAGGCTTGGCATGAGTTTATTTTCTCTATCAGAAGATTTCTGAAACAAAATGATTGTGTTAAATTAATTAAATGATCACTCCCCATTATCACTCTTATTCCACACCATGAGGCAAAGAGCTGAGGATCTGGAGGGACTGAGGGATTGCAGGAACCAGCCTCAACTCTTCGTGGCTCTCCTCCTATTTGTGATTTAGTTAACTCTAATCCCCAAAGTGACTATTTTGAACCTTTATGGATTAGCCCTGACTACTCATAGATGGGTATTTCCACCTCTCTTTAAAAACAGGAAGCTGAGTTTCAGAAACGTTACGTGTGTAATAAACGTCAGATCTGGGGTCTACTCATCTCTTTAATTTCAATGTCAGTACTCTTGTTTAACTGAAGGGGTCTCACTAAACTGAGTGTTATCATAGAAACATTTTGGGGGTGAGGAACACAATGTAATATACAAATGATGTATAGAATTGTTACAGAATTGTACACCAGAAATGAATACAGTTTTATTAATCAATATCACCCTAATAAATGTAATTAAAATTATTTTTAAAAAATAATAAAAGAAATATTTGCTCTGTGTTGTATATTAGAAAATAAAGGAAACTGCCTATTCAACATGGTGGATGACCACACACATCTCTTTCTTTTTCTTGAAAACCCTTGAAATGGCAGAGAGTGTGAGGGAGGGGAGAAGGAGAGAGAAAGAGGCGGGAAGATCGACATACAAGAACAAAGGGAATCAGAGAACACACAGCAACGACCGAGAATGGACACAATTTTTTAAAGAGAGAAATCTCTCAAAGACAGTAATGACTTTCTTAGCAGAGTGGAGAAAACTATAAACTAGGTTTTGAGAGGGAGATACAAGAAGCAATTTGAACCTTGGAAAAGCTCAGGATTTAAAGCAGCAAGCGCAGCAAAAGGTATGGATGAGGTAAGAGGCAACAGGGGATATGACTGAAATCTTTTATGTCAAGTGGTTGGGGCTTTAATTTTCTTCCTTTCTCCAGCATTGATTGACAACACTCTCTTTCACACACAGCTTCCAATCAGCTCTTTGCTGCCCCACTCTTCATGGTACATTGAAAATGTATATTACTTTATGAACCAATGTCACTCCAATACATCTGATTAAAGAAATGCAGACTAGTCGGGCATCACTGGGCATATGAGGAGAATTTCCAGTATGAGAAAGACCCAAATAAATAGAAAATGCAACATGAAGAAAACAGAGGACATAGCTATAGCCAAGAAAATCTCAGAAAAGTAAAACAAAAGAGAAGTAGAGAATAGGAAACAGGATTCAGAAATCTGGGAACATCGATCTGGAAATTTTAACATTCAACAAATAGAGAAGAGGAAAATTTCAAAGAAAAAAATCACCAGAATTGAGGGACTTGACTTGCCAGATTGAAAAGGCTCTCTGTATGCCCATCTCAATTAATTTAAAAAAAAAAAGAATCACACTAAGAAAGATCTTTATGAATTTTAGAACACCAGGAATAAAGACATATTCTTTTTTATGGCTGAGTAGTATTCCATTGTGTAAATGTACCACAGTTGTTTGATTCAACAGATGAGTGAATCCGACAACCCTGATTCACTCATCTATTGATGAAAACCTGGGCTGCATCCACATCTTGGTGATTCTAAATAACACTGCAATGAATATAGGGGTGCTTATGTTCCTTTGAATTAGTGTTTTGGATTCCTCTGGATATATTCCCAGAAGTGGGGCCACTGGGTGAAAAGGCAGATCCATTTTTAATTTTTTGAAGTATCTCTACACTGCCACCAACAGTGCAAAAGAATTCCCCTTTGTCTACATCCTTGATAGTACTTGTTGTTTCTTGATTTATTGATGAAGGCCATTTTGACAGGTGTGAGATGGTATCTCGTTGTGGTTTTAATTTGAGTTTCTCTGATGATTAGTGACATTGAGCATCTTTTCATATGTCTCTTGGCCATCTATACCCCCTCCTTGTAGAAGTGTCCATTCGGGTCCTTTGCCCATTTTTTAATTGGGTTGTTTGCTTTTTGGTGTTGAGTCTTGTAAGTTCTTTATAAATTTTAGATATCAATGCCTTATCAGATGTATCAGCTAATATGTTCTCTCATTCTGTGGGTTAATTGCCTCTTTATTTTACTCTTTGCAACAGTATGGATGGACCTGGACAACATTATGTTAAGTGAAATAAGCCAGTTAGAGAAGACAAATACCGTATGACTTCCCTCATATGTGGAATCTAATGAACAAACCGAACTGACCAGGAAAATGGGGACAGACTCAGATGGAGAGCAGGATGACAGCTAGTTGGGGGTGCAGGTGAAGGATGGAAGGATTGAGCAAAAAGGAAAAAGGACGCATGGGTGTGGACAATAGCATGGTGTTTGGGGAGGAGGGGGAAAATGGTAGTGGAAAAATACTATAAAGATGAAAAATAATAATTAAAAAAGACATATCCTATAAGCTTGTGTGGCAGGAGTACTTCATGTACACAGAGTGGGAATTAAAGTGGCCTTATCCTCCTCAAACCAACACTGGGGCTACAACACAGTGGAGCAGTGCTGTCAGGGCTGGGAGGCAAAGCATGCTCAGTCCCAAGCTCAGCACAGATTTTACACCCAGGTAAATCACGTATCAGTTTTCCAGGCCTGCAGTAACAAACTGGGCAGCATAAAACAATGGACATTTATTCTCTCACAGTTGTAGGGACCAAAGTCCAAAATCAAGGTGTTGGGAGGGCTGGTTTGTTAGTTTGTGTCTTAAAGGCTCTGAGAAAGGAATCTGTTCCATGTTTCTCTCCTGCTCTCTTGGTTGTCAGCAATCCCGGGCGTTCCTTGCTTGTAGATGCCGCCTTCTAGTCTCTTCCTCTGTCTTCACGTGCCCTTCTTTCTTTTGGTTCTGTCTGTTTTTAAATAGCCTTCTTGTAAGGATATCAGTCATCGGATGTATGACCTATTCTAATTAAGTATGACCTCATTTTAACTCATTACATCTCTAAAGACCCTATTTCCAATTAAGGTCACGTTCTGAGTGTCCAGGTGAACATGAATATTTGGGGTGTGGGGGCGGGGCACTACTCAACCCAGTGCAAATCATCAACCAAGTATGAGGACAGAATAAAGGCACTTGGGGGTATGTAAGGACTCAAAAATTATATCTGTAATGCACTGGTTCTTAGGGAAGTTACCGGAAGATGTGCGTTTTCAAGTAAGTAAGTAAACTTAGAAAGAGGAAGACATGGAACCAGGTCAAAAGAAATCCAACAAAGAAAGCAGAATTAAGTCTGCACAGAGGCCCTGGCCTGGTAGCTCCCTTGATCAGAGCATTGTTGTGATACACCAAATACACCAAGGTTGCCGGTTCGATCCCCGGTCAGGGTTTATGAAGGAAGCAATGAATGAATGCATAAATAAGTGAGAAAACAAATCAATGTTTCTCTCTCTCACACACGTACCCCATCCATCTCTCTCTAAAATTAATTTTTAAAGAAAGTCTGCACAGAGCAGAAGAATAGGGGTAATCTGGGGACAGTCTATGAGGCAAAGGAAAGAAAAGGCTAAGTGTTTGAGTATTTGAGAAAAACTGACAATTGTTTGATAGAGCTGAAATTCCAAAATAAAACAGAAGTTGAAAAAGAAAGATTTATAGTCCCTTCTTGGCTCAATAGTAAGCAATCTTTATATAGTCATAAAATAGCAACCCTCATGATTTCACAAAAATTAAGAGACTATCAAGAAGGTAAGAATGGATAATTACATTAGATAAATTGCTAAATATTTACCAGTCATTGTAGGAAGTCAATAGATAATGTCTAAAATTAACATGACATAAAATTGAGGTATTAGCATATTATGTACAAATAGAGAGGTACAAACTAGAAGAAAAAAGTTTACATGCTAACCTCCAGGAAATGGGTCTAGAGAGGGGAGAGGAGGTGATGGCTATTTTTTATTATGAGCCTTTCAGTGGTATCTGGGTGTTTTTTTTTTTAATTTGAGCAAGTAATACTTTTATAGCAGTTCAAATTTTAAAAGTATGATACAATATGCATAAAAAATCACCTAACAGGTATGTGAAAATGCATCTTCTGTGTTTACACCCAGAGATTTTAACTTAGTAGGATTGGGGGCCTAGAACTCTGCATTTTACAAGGCCTTTAAATTCTGATGGAAGCAGTCCCTGGACCCTAGTGTGAGAAACACTTGTCTGAGAAACAGTCACAATATTGCTGGCACATCAGTTTCAACTTGTTTCTGGTAAAAACTAAGCAAATGTGATCCTGTGTGAGGCGTGCCCATTCCCTGTTAGTGTTGAGGTAAAACTAAGCTGCATGTTAAACCCTAGTTAATAGAAAAATTATTCTAACTCAGGGTATGTGAAAAAATGACAGACCTAGATGCTGAGGTCAGGGAATGTTTTCAGGCAGTTGGTACAAGTCTTCCAACCAGGCAGGTTGCAAACATTGGCAGAAGCCCCGAGGCCAGTCCGGCCCATATTTGGAGGAGGCTGACTCAGCCCGCTGGGTACTGGAAGGTGAATACAAAAAGGAATGCCACTGATTCTAATCCCCACCATGCACTGAGCCCATTGCTATGGAATAGCTGGGAGTGCGAAGGTATCTGAGGACGCATCCCAGCCAGTGTGAAGGAGAATCTTACAAAGGTACCCAGTGGAAATGCTGAAGTGAGGGCTGTTGTGAAATTTGCTAAACAGTGACAGCAGTGTCACAGTGACAGCAAATCCACTATCAAAGGCTTATAGAGCAATGACCAGGCCTCTTGAAAGTTCCATACAACCCTGTGGTTTGATTTACCTTGAGAGTTATCACCAGCATCCCAAGTATAGTCATTAGGGATGGTCCCTCACTTTTATTGAGTAGCTTCTGCAAACCAGACACTGTGTAATGCACATTACACATGCCAAGTCTCACCAAACCAGTTTCACAGCTGAGAAAAATGGAGTTTCCAGAACTTAAGCCACATGCCCAGCATCACATAACCAGCAGTGGTAGAACGAGTCTTATTGTCTCCATGATTCCAAATTGCATCCTGGACCATCAAATGGCTTACAGGATATCAGTTAACAGGATGAGATCATTGCATTGAAGCTCTGGAGGGTGATCCATTTATCACTGCAAAGTTGTTCACTAGACAGAAAACCTGCTGCTCTGGCCTGAGGACTCTCACATAGGCACTGCAGAGGGAGCTGGACACAGCTACACAGCACGCAAGACACAATGGGGGATCCTGCAAGAGTCACCAAACTAGGGACACAGCTCTCTGTCACAGCTATGAATGAAACCCACTGCAGGCTGGACATCCCAGGGACCAAGCAGAGCAAGAGGATTATGGGAAGGGAGTGGCTGATTTTAAGCAAAGATCAGTTCTTAAGACGAGGTCACTGGTTGAAGAATTTCAGAAAAAAAGGTCCAGATATCAAACAAAGTAGCAAATTCTTTATCACAGATTTTATAAACTGAGGGTATTTTTAGGGAAGATTATCTCAGTTCCCCCATTTTACTGATGATGATGATGAAGAAGAGAGAGATAATTAGTATTTCATTTAATGAGATAGATACAATTTTTAGCCCCATTTTATTGATAGAGGTGTGGGGACAGAAAACCTGCTGCTCTGGCCTGAGCAGTGGTAGAAAATCAAGGCCCAGAGGTGTGGGGACTGGCTTACAGTGGCACAACTAGTTAGGGGTAGAATTAGGACTAGAATTCAAGAATCTGATGCCTAATTCTGGCTAATTTTCTCTGTGCCTTATAGCCAATTTCTCTTCCCATGGGATGCATGTGAAGAAGATGGTCTTTGGCAGCACAATTTACAACAACCAAGTGCTGGAAGCAACCTAGGTGCCCATCAGTAAAAGAATGGATCAAAAAACTGTGGTACATGTACACAATGGAATTCTATGCAACAGAAAGAAAGAAGGAGCTCCTACCCTTTGCAACAGCATGGATGGAACTGGAAAGCATTATGCTAGGTCAAATAAGCCAGGCGGTAAAAGACAAATACCATATGATCTCACCATTAACAGGAACCTAAACAACAAAACAAACAAACAAGCAAAATACAACCAAAGACACTGAAATAGAAAACAGGCTGAAAGTGACCAGAGTGGGGAGCAGAGAGAATTTCAGGGGAAAAGGGGAAGGGTTTGCAGAAACAATTAGAAAGGACACATGGACAAAAACTACAGGGTGGGGGTGGAAATGGGAGGGAGGTAGGGAGGACTGGAGTTGGAAAAAAAATTAAATGTGTTATTCTCTTAAAAAAAAAAAAGATGGTCTTTGGAAGAACCAGACAAATCCAGATTTAAATCCCTCTGTACCTTGGACTGTGTGACCTTCTCTGATTTTTGGATCCCTCATTTACTAAATGGAGATAACGATATCTTACTCTTCCTTTTGCTGTCAGACTAAATGAAATGATATATGTCTAGTACTCATTACAGCATCTGGTACACTGTAAGGACTCAACAAATGGTGTTTTCTCCTTTTTCCTCCTACCTTAGGTGTGAAAATATTGTTTATTTGGTCTTTTCAGTATCTGCCTTTTAAATTTTTAAAAAATCCTCACCTGAGGATATGTTTATTGATTTTAGAAAGGGAGAGGGAAGGGGTGGGGAAGAGAGAGAGAAAGAAAGAGAAACATCTATCAGCTGCCTCCCATTGTGCCCTGACAGGGAATCAAACCTGCAACCTAGGTACCTGCCCTGACCAGGAAATGAACCTGCAACCTTTTGGTGCATGGCACATGCCACTCCAGCCAAAGGAGCCACCCGGCCAGGGCAGTGTCTGCCCTTTTAGATAGTAATCACCAAATATAATGATCTTCCTAATGGATCCACTATATGTTTGCACACATTTGAGGACACACAGAATAAAGTATTTGGATGGAACAAGAAAATAAGAATATAAATTTAAGAATATAAGAGTATACATTTAGGAAACACCAAAATGGCACCTAATACAATTAGGTGGTATTTAGCTGATACTCAGCTGATGCACAGCAAAATCGCCTGGAGCTTTAAAAATGTCCAGTGTCCAGGCTGCATCTCATACCAATTCAATCAACAATTCTGGGGATAGAGGTCCAGGCATCAGTAGTTTAAAGACTCCTCAGGTGCTCCCAATGAGCCATCAAAAGTGAGAACCACTGAGCTACACTGGAGCAGTGATTCTCCAAGTCTGCTCCCAGGACCAGCAGCGTCGGCATCAACAGGAAACCTGTTAGAGATGCACATTCTCAGGCTTCACGCCAGACCTGCTAGACCAGAAATTTGGGGTTTTGGGTCCTCTAGGAAGTTCTTAAGCACACACAAATCTGAGAACCACTGTTTTAGGTATCCAGTCCCCTCCCTTATTCTGTCTGAAATAATCAGTTATGTCCTGTTCATTTTACCTTTTGGATAGAACCTTTCTATGTCCACTCATCTCCAACCTGAGCACCACTATCCATTCTTGCCTGTGTAACTACACTGTTAGACTAGTTTCCCCGGCCCCCCAGCCCCACAGTTCGCTTTTCCCTCAGCAGCCATAATGAAATTCGAACCATGTACCTTCTCGTGACACACAAGGTCCTGTATGGCTGGCCTGTACTAACCTCTCTATCCTCATCTCATCACTCCTAGACTCCATTTACAATACAGATCATACGGTTAACCCCCACTCCCCATGAACGTAATGGGTATATGGTGTAAACGAAAACTCATTTTAAGGACAAAGAACCAGGCAAGAAAACTACTCTGTGCTAGACTACTTACCCAATTTTTAGGCTGGCTACATTGGACCCAATCATTTTCATTCAGGTCAGAAGACCTCGTCTCGGAGACATCTTCTCTGGGACCTCAGTCTCGGGGAAGGAGTCCCGTTGCGTGTTCCCACATTGCTCTCTGCACGCCTTCACCTTAGCACGGCTACAGTAAATTGGAATGATCTCCTTCTGAGTCAGTCTTCCCAGCTGGACCATGAGCTCAAGGCATATGCTACCTTTTATGTGTCTTTATATTCCCTCTGTCTGGCATAATACATGCTACATGGTAGATGCTCAGTGTACAGTGCCAAGCTGAACTGAAAACCTGCAAAATGCATCCATTCAATTGCAGAGTTTCAAGCAGGTGAATCCTAGGCCAGCACTTCTGAAACCTACATGTGCATAGGAATCACCTGGAGATAATTAAAATGTAGATTCTGATCCAATTGGGGGTGGAGGAGGGGAGGCGAGATTTCTGCATTTCTAACAGGCGCTCCCGTGATGCTGGTACTGCTAGTACATGGTCCATCGGCAACACCTCAAGTAGCTGCGCTTGTTGCCTCCAAAAGCCAGGAAACACAGGGCACCTGCAGATCAATTTTATTTTACTAGAAAAGAACATATTTTTGCTTTGCAGAAGTGCTAGCAACTGGACGAGAGATGTTTTATGCAGCTAACTAGACTAGTCTCATAAAGTCCATCATCCTGGAGTCTAATACAGTCTTTTGTAAGAGATATGCAAACAGCTGTCTCCTCCACTCAGCTGTGGTCCTCACCGCAGGAGGTGAAAACTTCCTTAGCAGCAGCATTTGTGGAGGGGACAACTTCTAGCTGTCATAGGGCTTTTTCTCAACACAGAATCCAATTCACTTTTGGAGAGAAGAGAGGGAGGCCAACAGGATAGCAGCCAGGCTCAGCGAGATGGGGCTTATTCATGCATTCCTTTGTGCACAAAGGAAAATAGTGATTGAGCACCTATTAAGTTCCCAGCGTACTATCGGTGAGAGGCACTGGGGTTGGCAAGGTGGATAATGAGAATTCTTCTCCAGAAGAATTTTAGTCAAAAGAAAATTCCAGAGTTCTGGGTTACAGATTAAAAAAAAGTTTCCAGTTTAGGAAGTTCAATAGGGGCTGTTGAAATGTTCGACTGTGACTATTCAAATTTTCAACCCCTCTGCTCACACTCAGATTAAAGCTTGAGGAATGATTTAAAATGTCAGATGACGTTTTCCAGAGATATCACAGGGTTCTTAGTCATCCGTAATTCTGCCCAGCTGTTCTGCAGTGCACTGGCTGAGTCCCGTGAGACGGCGGTGGCTCAGCTATGGACCGTTTCTTCACAGAGCCCTGGGAACAGCGAGCGCTTACTGCCTGTGCCATGGCTCCCTTTGGGAGACGCGCAATTTTGCTTACAGATCACTTCACAGTCATAGATTGGCTGTTGTGGAAGGGTTTGAGATTATTTTTCAAGTTGCTGGGGGGTTTTAAAGTGTTTTTAAAAGGATGGGTTTTCAGCAACTCACTACACTTGCCGTGGCCTCAGCTTCCACTGAGCCCTCGATTTCCAACCCAGCCCCACTTTCCAATCCAGCCCCACTAGACTTACAAGCCCATCACACACTCTGGATCTCTCCACTCCCCTCAGTGCACAAATCCACACACAGGTCTAGCTAGCTTTTGTTTCCTCGTCACTGCTCATGCCAGTTCCTCTCCTCTCCATCATACCAAAGCACATCTATCTTTCAAGGTGAGTTTGGCATTAATTCATCAAGTCTTTGGTGAGCGCCTTGTAAGTGCCAGGCATCATCCTGGGCACCAGGGATACAGTGATGAACAAATAGAGGTGCTCATTTCAGTGCCTTTTGGGGACACAGATAAATGAATGGGCCAAATCATTATAAGCCTGCCTAGTGAGGACCCAGAGGGAAAGATACAGTACTAGGAGATTATATAGGGGGGTGAGAGTTACCTTGCCCAGTTTTGGGAAGTTTATGGAAGAAGTTCCCAAGCAGATAAGAGACAGCCTAAAAGAATAAATAAGAGGCAGAGAGGAGAAGAGGTTCTTTGCAATGGGAAGAGATTAGGCCGGAAAGGTGAGCGAAGATTGGATTTTGCAGGGTCTTGTCAGGCCTGGAAGGAATAATCTCAAAGGAAATGGCAGGAGAGTATTAAGGATCTGTGTGGAGGGACCTGGCATGAATCTCATTTATCCTTTGAAGTCTTCTCCAATTATTTAAACATCGCGTGCTTTCCTGCCCTCCTTCTTTGCTTTCCAAAGCAATTACTGGTTCTACTTAGCAGCCTTACGCTGAATTCCTGCACAGTATTTTTATCATCCTATGCTCCATCTCTGCAGTTAGTTCTCAACTTTTTTGCACCCACAGCAAACATTCAAGCATTGTATTTTGGGCTTGAATGTTCAAAATATGTAATACATTTATTTAAAAGTTCCCTATATTTACAATGCCATTATTTCTTCAGTGAAACAATGTCACTTAATATCACCCCCCTTACCTCTTATGCACAAAACTGCTGTATGACCTCAAGTGACCACTGAGACATAAAATTTCCATTCAAAGTAAATGTACACTCAGTGGTAACATACACTAATTTTATACACTGATCAAAATCATGTGACATACCAGAGTAGAGGACAAGTTTCCCTGGTGCCTGGGGTTCAAGAAGAGCCATTGTTCTAGAATGTTACCTAACTCTAGAGACCTTGACTTAATGAAAACTCAAGGGCAAGAATAGTTATATATGTATTTTTAAATTCCTCACATTTCTTAACATGGTTCTTGATGTAGCATAAGGATTCACTTGAATTTTGCATTTATTTTCATGACTTGGTTTATTTTTTATTTTTGTATTGTTGTTGAGCTGCAGGTAAATTATGAAATATGCCAGCCTCCAGAAATGTATTTAAAAATTAAATTAAAAATAAGAAACACCCATTTTTCATCACCCAGCATACGAAATGCAGCACTACAATGACATGTTTCACCCCTCCCCACTGAAAGATGACCACCAGTGTGAACTTGGTGTTTATCACCCCATTTGTGCTCTTCCTGCCATTGCACGTATTCACAAACAATCCATGGTATTGCTTCTCAGGGCTGAAAATGTGTAAATGATGTCACAAAGTATCTTTCTGCAAGTCTTTAGTTCAAGGTTATTTTTGAGATTTGTCCATATTTACAGATGCAGCTCTACTTTATCAATGTAACTGCTGGATCGTATTCCATTGAATACACATACCCCATTTAGAACATTTGGGTTGGCTTCAAGTTTTCACTAAAACCCAGGATGCTGCAGCGAACGTGTTTGCCTTTGCTTTCTTGGGTGCGAGTGTGAGCTTCTGTAGGCACATAGATCTCTGGGGGAAGTGCTGGGCCGTAGGGTATGTGCATCATCAAGCTAACTAGATATTGCCAAAATGTGTTTAAAGTGGAACAGTTTACACCCCCATCCACAGGAGTTCTTCTGGCTTCGCATTCTTGATAACCCATGTTACTTTCAAATTTAGAGATCTGATATATTCCTCTTGCATATATTAACACACACACACACACACACACACACACACACCAGATTCTTAGGGAAAAACAAAACTTTAATTTATTAATTGAACTTCCCAGAGAACAATAAAATGGCTACTTTAAATTTTTTGACAGCCTAAAAATAACTGATTAGATTATTTTTAAATTGTTCCAACAGCGAGAGTAATGTTAAGGAAAATTACATAGAAAAAGTACAAAACTCCTTATAGTGTTACCTCATTAACACAGTCACTTTTAAAATATGAAATATATCTACTCATTAACTTGGTCATTCATTACTTGCTGTTTTAGCCAAATTGAATGATTTTTTAAATGAATTCACTATGGACTTATTTATTTTACATTCATGTATTATTTTCCAAATATGTTTAATCCTGTAGTGGTGTTCCCATGGGTCGGAGTTAGCCTACAGTTAAATAAAAGTGAACAGAATAAGCTCTGGTCATAGAGAGTATTCACACTTTTCCAAAATGTTTCGTTCTGTTGCAGCAAAGTCAAGTACACGCAAAGCCTGCTAAAACACAAAGCAAATGATTAGACTGCAATATAGCAGTTCATCAAATTAGCCTCATCTCACCTTTTGCTTTCTCACAAATTCCATTCTTTTGCAAATGCCCAGGGAAAGAGCAAGCGTTGACTAAGGGGGTAGGTTTCACAGGGCAGCCAGTAAGAGAGGCAACAGTGGGATCGTAGCAGAACCAAAGACACGGGTATGGGTTTCCAGTTCTGTGAATACATAGGAGACATTCCTAGTCAATAGAAAATTCTAATTCTAACTGCTTTTTACTCAAGAGCCCCATGTGAGATATAGACATGATGAAAATTATGACAAAAGTCTTCTTTAGGCAGATATATCATCGGAATTGAGTCCTGAACGCTACAGAGTTGTCGAAGGAAAGATTCAGTTAGCTAACTCTTCAAGGTCAGTTGTCTCCGTTCTCGGGAGAAATTAAATCATCCCTAGTTTCTCAATTCTGCTCACTGATGTCTCTACTCAAAAAAGTCTTTCCGGCAGATTTGAAATAGCACAAATTTAGCATGTGGTTAGCCAGTTGTAAAAACTGAAAAATGCCTGCAGCTCACCCCTCCACACCTTCAATACATAATTTATTTATACTTTCTGGTTAGAACCACAGGGAGTCGCATGTGTCAATGGAGCTCTTCTTTTCTGCTATGATCATCTTGTGTCCTCACCATCTGCAACACATCAAAATACAATCACTCTTAATGTCGCTAGACTTGTTTAAAACATTATCTTTAGAGCCTATCCCTTCATATGCTACGTATGAAACAAACACACATGGGTTTTGCCATTTTCAAGAAGTCAAAATAAAAGTCCAGTGCAGGGCAATGACATCGTTGATATAAATGAGCAACACATGAATACAATTACTATAGATATACTTCTTTCTGGAAGAACATTGGTACAATATGTCCATGATCTGAAATTCCATGCTTAGCACATTTAGTAACTAGTGTCACTGAATTGAAGCTGGAAGAAATGTGCAGTGGACAAAGCTAGGGCTTTGCCCAGAATCCCTCTGATTTTTTGTTAGCATTAACTTCTAGACAACGTTCCTTCTCCTCTTATCCCTCTCTCCTCCCTGCCACCCTCCACCCCCAAACCCCCGATTCCCACTCTCACGTGAGCTTTTGCTTCTGGTATCAACACCTACTATTCTTCACAGGGCCGCTGTCCAGCCACTGGAGCTGCCCTAACCACTGAGCATGAATGCCTGGGAGGGTGCAGCCTGCCGGTGACCAATCAGGATCCATGAGTGAGAAAGCCCAACTTCCTTGCCTTGGGGCAGGATGATTCTTCAGCAAAACTCAAATGCCTGAAAGGAGCAATCTAAAGCTGCCCTCTATGGCACTTTGCTCCAGATAACACCTTGTCTGGCTTTCAGTCCTTCCCCGTCTTTCTTCCTACATTCCCTACCTGGTTTCCCAGGAGTGGCTCCCCCACAAGTTAGGGGTACAGAAATCCTCATCTCAGAGGTTGGTGGTGGGGAACCTGGTCCTGACAGAACCTTAGAGATGCTCCCTCCTATCTACTCCCAAACACTTTTCCTTACGTATCCACCTCAAAGGAAAAAAGCATGTACTCTCGCCTTGCGTATTTTAAAGTTAACATCTACATTTTTTCCCATTATGAGTTGAAATGGTTGAAAAGGCTGTAGTTTGTGACATATCGTAAAAAGTGACATATAAAAATAAAACTTCCACATTTCCCTTTTAATTGACCTGATGGAATCTAAATATCATGGGGGTTTGAGATTGTCATGATCCATTCAAAATCTCTGTAAACATGCTCGTAGTTAAAAGCCAGACATTTTGTGGTTTTCTTTCTTTCCTTAAACATCTATTTCCATTGCACTTCCCTCGTGGAATTTCACTCTACTTGTAATATTTTTATATGCTTTAAAATCTTTTATTGTTTACCTAATTGATCCTCTTAAGCAAAATATACATATTTAAATATGTTTTTTATTTCCTATGATTATAAGCTCCTAAGTGTTAAAGATTTTTTAGATGAATTACCATTAGAATTTATCAAACAGCATATATTTTAAATGGTAATTCTATCAAAACAAAAAGTAAACATTTTTATCGGAAATGCATTTATATCATGAGATGGGTAGTTTCCCCCTATTATTTTTATTTATTATTATTTATTTTTAGAGTAAGGCAAAGTTGAATATCAATTCTATTAATAGATACTGTCACAGATTTAAGCACTGACAAATAGTGTTTACTATAGATAGTTTTTGAAGGAACTTTATTATAGCAATATCAAATAATTCTTTGCATCCTTTTTGAGTTATGTGTGAAAAACTACCCAGTAGCCTTTCAAAAAATTTTACCAAGGATACTGTTACCCAGTCATTAGATGATATTTTCCCATTTCCGAAAAGTACCCAAAAATGCTTGACCATCTTTATCAACTGGCTATTAATCATACCACTCTTTCACTCACAGATATGGTGTTCAACTGGAGAAAATAAAATACTGTTGGAAAAATTTAATATTGCTAAATTAAGCATACTTGACATGTGAATCATCACTATCTTTTCTGATAAAGTAATATTTCTTATAGTCTGTGTTATATACTTTTTCTTCAGAATTTTGAAGCAGCAATTTAGCTTATTTGCTTCCTGGGACATATCCCCCATATAGCCTAATTGGCAGAACTAGTCTTTACTGTAAAACTAATCAACACCTCTGCCTTCGAAAGAGCCTGATTTCATCTTCCTACTGAAATTAGCGTGTTACTGAGGGTCTCTGTGATGATGTCTTACTTATGATTCTATTCCAAGATAGGGAAGTGATGGAGGCTCTTGCTAGGATTTCTGGGGGCCTCGTGAAACAATGCTTGCTCTCCATCAGTATTTCTCCTATATGCTTTTTGCTTTGTTCCCATGGAATTCTCACTCAGGAGAGATGCATCCTTTGACAAGAGTTGAGAAATAGAAAATAGAACAGGCCAGATTACTAAGTGAAATTCGTCATCGCTCCTATTATCCTCACTCTATAAATATATCTGAATTTATAACATTCAAACATGAATTCAAATGCCCCATTTCTAGCAACATACTTCTTCCTTAACAGAAACAGGGGCAGGAAAGACTTAAAGTCTTACCTGGTTTAAGGGAGGACTAAGATCCACTGTCTAAACTGACTCCTTGTTTGACAATAGGCCCCACCCCCACCCCGCACCTCCCTAGGAGGGATTTACATCTGGGCGAAGTACCATAAATGGATTCAGAGTAATTGAAAAATGGGCCATTATTTGTGTGAAGTGGGGTGGGGGGCAACCGGACAAGGGGATACAAGAAAGGAGATCCTCTGTGATTCCTCAGACACAAACATTCTCAGGTCGATAGACTACTTTAAGGTTAATTTTTAGAAATCTGTACACTGGAAAGTCTTTGTGTGACACCCCCCACCCCCTGCAGTGTGCCTCAGTATAAATATCACTGGCTTTGCCCGAGCTCTCATTATACAAATAAGAAATTTGAGGACCAGGGCAATCTGATGAGTTTTGGACGTCACAGAGTTAGTGACAGAACCAAAACCAGCATCTGGATTTCCTCATTCCCAGTCTGGCATTCTTTCCACCATGGCCATAGGCTCTAATATCTCATTTGTCATCACCACTGTCATCATCAACATCTCCTCTTCCTCACCATCATCATTTTAAATAATAGCTAACATGTATTAACATGTATTAAACTTTTATTCTATTCAAAGTGCTGTTGGAAGCACTTTACATTGGTTTACTGTTCACACTACCCTATGATGTAGACTCTGTTATTATCCCCATTTTACAGATGAGGAAATGGAAGCTCAGAGAGGCCAACTGATGTGCCCAAGATCACAGGAGCAGTAACTGCAGAAATAGGATTCAAATCCATGTCTGATCCCTGGACTCACTCTTTCAACTACTGTTTCTCAAAGTGGTTTCTATACAACACTAGCTTGGTAAGATGATTCTTGGTACAAGAATCTGCAAATTGTTTTGACTAGAGTCTCTCTCTCAGAATCGCAGTGCATATTAGCCTATCAAAGGAATTGAGATGTCCTGTAAAAAGGACACATACTTATTAGTGCTTTACAGGAAAATATTTTCCCAAATACTTATTAATATCAAGATAACAACCCCCATTAAAGAAAACTAATTTAGGCTCTTTTGGCCAGTAGTTCTAAAACTCTAGCCTGCATCAGAATCATCTGGAGGGCTGAAACCCCAGAGCTGCTGATTCTGATTCAGTAGGTCTTTGGTGGGATCCAAGATCTGTATTTCTTTTCTTTCTATTTACTATCTATGGTTTTAATTAAGTTAGTGAAGTCTACGGCCATGCCACCCTGAACAGGCCAGATTTCGTCTAATTAAGTTAGTGAAGCTAGAGAGAAAATCAGAACTAGTTTTTTTATTTGATAGCCTAGCGCAAGTTGTCTTACATTTATACCATCTTTCCTTTAAAACAGAAAAAAGCCTTTTTTGAGTGCCCCTAAGACTATCAGCTGATTTCTCAAAAGAAACCTTACAGGCAAGAAGGGGCTGGAGAGACATATTCAAAGTCATGAAAGGCAAGGACCTATATCCAAGATGACTCTACCCAGCAAAGCTCTCATTCAGAAAGGAAGGGCAGATAAAGTGCTTCCCAGATAAGGTCAAGTTCAAGGAGTTCATCATCACCAAGCCCTTATTATATGAAATGTTAAAGGGACTTATCTAAGAAATTGAAGAAGATCAAAAACTATGAACAGTACAATGACAACAAACTCACAACTATCAACAACCAAACCTAAAAAAAAGAAAAACCACTAAAACATAAACTAAGCAAACAACTAGAACAGGAACAGAATCAGAGAAATGGACATTACATAGAGGGTTTTCAGGGGGAAGGGGAGGGGAGGAATTCAGGGGAAGGTACAGGGTATAAGAAGCATAATTGGTAGGCATAAAATAGATGGGAAGAGGTTAAGAATGGTATAGGAAACAGAGAATTCAAAGAACTTATATGTACAACCCATGGACATGAACTAAGCAGGGGTAATGCTGGAGGGTTGGGGGGGGCAGAGCAGAGGGAGGATAAAGGGGGAAAAATTGGGAAAACTGTAATAGAATAATCACTAAAATATACTTAAAAAAAAACCTGAAAGACATGCCAAGAAAAAAAAAGGATATGAGACAAAGAAAGGTGGGTGTTATAACCTGGTAAGATTTTTAGAAAAGTTAAAATATCCATCACAAAACATTTGAGCCTCTAAATTTATAAAGTTACTGACACTGTGATAGATTGACTCACTGTATCATACAGAAATAAAAGCAGGTTAATTCCTAAAAACTGTATGGTGAGTTGGGCACCAGATAGATTAAAGATCTAAATGGGAAAAGTAAAACCATAAAGTCAATGGAAAATGAGAGGGTTCTTTTTAAGCAAACCCAAAAACATATTACAAAACTTTTTATTTATTGATCTGACTATACCAAAATTAAGGATTTCTGCTCAATAAATTATACCATGCATTTCTTTCCAAAGTAAATGGGCAGATGACAATACTCAGTTAAAAAAAAAAAGCCTTTCTGAAGGATGTCACCAAAGGACATGTTTATACATGTTTGACAGACATGCATTATTCCAAACACAGTACTTCCTAGCTTGTAATACTTACCTGCAAAAGGTCTTGGTATTTGGAGGCAATATCTGTTTATTTACATAGTAGAATTTTATAAATATCCTTTAAATGTAATACCTTCTAGACTAAGTGAGTAAGAATCTGCATTTCCAAAGAATCCCTCACTAATGCTGGTTTGCTGGTCCCATGACCACACTTAGAGAGACAATGCACTTGATGTTGGAGAAATAAAGACTAAGAAACAAGCCCTGGGTGGGCATAATGGGGAGATAAATACAGCCACACTTTTAAAAATCCTCACTGAAATCTTACAAATGTACGTTATAATAACCAAACAGAAAATCTGCATGTTAAGTAGATGGGCAAAGTAAAAATATTAGGAAAATGATCAAATGACAAGAAAAGCACACTCTCTTTTGGAAAATAAAAGATAAGCAAAGTAATATAAAGGCTTGTAATTCTTCACAATGTATTTTTTAATATTTTATTTATTTATTTTTAGAGAGAGGGGAAGGGAGAGGAAAGAGAGGGAGAGGAACATCAATGTGTGGTTGCCTCTCATGTGTTCCATACTGGAGACCTGGCCTGCAACCCAGGCATGTGCCCTGACTGGGAATCGAACCAGTGACCCTTTGGTTCACAGCCCACGCTCAATCCACTGAGCTACACCAGCCAGGGCTTCACAATGTATTTTTATTTTAACTGTCAAATAAATTACCAGCCTTCGTTAATTTACATAGCAATAACACTGGTTAATTATATGCCAGGCACAGTGTGTATTCCGAGTTTCACATCATCATCTCCAACCTTTCAACAACCCAGAGATAGGTCTCATTATCACCTTTTTGTGGCCTAACTTTGAGGTGAACGTATGTTCGACAAACATAATTACAGAGTATGAATCATTGTGACAAAAGAGCCATGGACCGGGTGATGTGAATATTCTTTGGTAAGACACTTCAGATGTCTTTAGCTCCCATTTCTTTATCTGTAAAAAGATAGCGTAAAACTCACTGATTTCTAAAGGCATTCCCATTTTCAAATTCTAATCTTCCATGATTCCAAGAAAAAAGCCACACTGCTACTTTCTGAAGAGACTCAGACTGCCTTCATGGAGCGGGGCTAGCCAAACGTCGCCAAATGCCACTCTCAGGGAATGATTCAAGACATTGTCCACGTCAAGATGTATGATATATCAATAGGAAAGTGGAGAAAGCTTTTGAAGGAAAGAAATTATGAGGAATGATATTAAACAAGAGAAGTATTGGTAATGCTCATTTGATGATAATCCTTTTGATTCTACCAACCTTATTTCAGTGGCAAACCACCTTAACACAGCTCAGAGGACCGATTCAATTGGGATTTATAGCAGTTTTCCAAATCTACTTGCACACTGGAATGAATCACTTGTAGAGCTTCAAAAAAATATGAAGGCCTGTGTCTCACCCCTAGAGAATGTGATTTAATTGACATGAAGTGTAGGCTGGACAATGGAAATGCCAACAAATATCTAGGTAACTATAATGTATAAACAAGTTTGGGAAATGCTGATTAATGGGGCTCTTTCCTGTGATTACACCAAACACGCAATTCCTACCTTGAAGCCCTAACCTCCATGTGAGTGTATTGGACAGAGGGCCTTTAAGGAGGTGACTAAGGTTAGATCAGGTCATAAGGATTGAGCCCTGACCTAATGAAGGTGGTGCCATTAAAAAAAAAAAGGAAGAAACGCCAAGATTCTTCACCACGAAGGGATACAGCAAGAAGGTGGTTGTCTGCAAGCCAGGAAGAGAGCGCTCGCCAGGAACCAAATTGACTGGTGCCCTGATCTTGGACTTTCCATCCTCCAGAACTGTGAGAAAATAAATTACTACAGTTTAAACCACCCCGTCTATAGCATTTGTTATGGCAGTCTGAGCTCACTAAGACATCCGCTCTCATACTCACCCGCTCTGTCTCTGGTCTACCCTGATTCCTTCCTACACTATTGGGAGAGCACACCGAATTAGGAGTGGCCAGACTGGGTCAAGTCCCAGTAAGGCACTAAACCTCTTTGAGCTTGTTCCTCCATCTGCATATGAAGGATATCAATTCCTGTCCCCCACACAGGGTTTTGGTGGGAACCCAATGAGCTCGTGTGTGTGCAATTACTTACAAACAGTACCGCTCTGTACACAGGTAAGCTGTACCTGGTGCCTGACACTTTTTCTTACTCCATCAGCCTCCCTTCCAATCCCCTACCTCATGTCTCATTTGAGTCCCTCCCTCAGTTTTCTTACCCTTCCAGTCCCCCGTCATTTGACCCCTCTCAATCCAGTTCCCTGATTGTCCATTGTAATTCTTTAGAATATGTCTGTTGGCAACACATTCTCTTAATGATTCCTTTAGCTGAGAATTTCTT
>PVKM010019557.1:0-24109 GCA_004027735.1 Carollia perspicillata
GTTTCCTGGGGCCGTGCTAACAAAGTTACACCCGCTGAAGCACTTGCACAACAGAAATTCACTACCTCACAGTTCTGGAGGCCGGAAGTCTGAGATCAGGGTGCGGGCGGGGCTGGTCCCTGTGAGGACTGTGAGGGAGATGGGCTGCGCACCTCTCTCCTGGCTCCTGGGGTCTCTCCGGAAATCTTGGGCGACCCTCGCCTTCATCTTCGTGCGTCATTCTCCCTGTGTGCGTGTCTGTGTGTCCAAGTTTCCTCCTTTCGTAAGGACACCAGTCCTACGGGACAGGGCCCACCCTTAAGCTGATCACCAGCAAAGACCCTATTTCCAAATGCCGGCACATTCACACATTCCTGGAGTTCAGACTTCAACATCTTTTGGGGGGGGTCATAATTCAACCCGTAACGGATGTGTTTCCCAGATGAGGAAGCTGAAACAGGAGCAGATAAGTGACACCTTCTCAAGTGCCTGAGGTCGCAAGGCTGATGCCCTAGAGACGGGGTAAGGGTGAGAAAAAGAGACTGTGGAACACTTACATCTGACACTGACTGGAGACCCCACCTCCGTGCCCCCAGCAGATTGGACCAGAAACGGGGGCCTGATCTAAGGGAAACCGGTCTAGAGGCTTGTCACTGGCCTTCAAGGGGACACGGTGTGAAAGCGCTGCTCCACGGAGGCACCTCACACTGCAGAGTGGCTGATTCATCTCATCGGGCTCTCCCTCCAGGGGAGAGACACAGAAACGTTTGGGGTGGGAGCAGAAATGGAAAGACGTGTAGAAAAGCCAGGAAGGTTTGGACACAGAGACCAGGGGCAGCCCGGAGTGTGCGGAGGTAGAAGCTAAATGTAGAAAAGGAGAGAAGAGGTGAAAACGGCGTCAGCAGAGGCAACAGAATCAGCGGGAGGGAGCAGGTGAGTGGTCGCGGGTCACAGGAAAACGACGTCAGCGGGAAGGGATCCGGGACCAGCGTGAGAGCCGCACGCACCACGCCCTGGGCACTCCGCGCTGATGCTATCGACGACGTGCCGGTTTTCAGGATGGAGAAGCACTCCTCACTGAGCTCTTCTGGGTGGTCAGGACTCCCACCCAAACTTATATCCACACCTGTCCTTACATTAATCTCTCCCTTTTTTGTTTGGTTGTTTTTTGTTTGTTTCCTGCGACCTTAAAATAATCTAACTCGAACACCCAGAGGCAGGAATAAAACATCACTGAGGCTAATGGAAGAGAATGTTTCAAGAAGGAATTTTTCAAGTGCATCCAATATTATAGAAAGATTAAGTCATATAAGCACTTACAAGTAACAGAGATTTGCCAGCATAAACAAATGTGAGAGCTGGGTGCATGGAGACGGAAGGCAGATCAGGATGAGTGTGACACGCGCCGGAGACGGCACTCTAACTCTCATCTTCAAGAGAGACGAGGCTCTGTGCAGAATTTGCTGTGGAGTAGAGGGAGTGGTTCATTTTACGTGAGAGCGGTTTAAAGATTTGCGTAGATCTTTATTGAACTTACTGGGGTGACACGGGCTAATACAATTATATAAGTGTCAATAAACATATTTAAATGCAAGTAGAAACACGCCTTTGCTGAAGGTGAGGTTGAAAACCACGGGCGGGACGAAGGCACTGGGGACGCAAGGGGCCAGGCAGAAGCAGGCGGAGGAAACAACCTGGGACAGGAAGAAGGAACACAGCGAGGCTGGGCGTGGACACATATCAGGCTATACCAGGGTCTGCCATTAAAGGTATTTCCTATAATGGCTTCTATTTTCTGGGGGAAATGGGAGATGAGATTATCTGCAGACAATAAAGAGAACAGAGCCGGGAACAGCCTCGAGGCAGAGAAGAATATTTGCGACAGTCACTTTGGAAAATGGCAGGGCGATGTCACTGGGAGAGCAGCGAAGGCCTGCCGTGTAGTAAGGAGGTCAAGGGCTCGAATGAGGTCAAGGGCCATGGATCCGGTGTGAGACTTAGCTGTGATTTTGTGATTTCCTCCAGTCTCGTTCAGTGGGGGCAGAAAAATCGGAAACATTGGTAACTGGGATGAACTCCAATCTGAGGACGGAACGGCAAAGGAACAAGGAGTTTACTTACGGTATTGGGAAAGGGATGATTGAAGAAATGAACCATAATATCTAGATGGACTCCAGACAGAGTGGGCTTTGGCAAGGGGACAAAATGTGAGGACCAAGGAACCTCAAGGAATGGCTAATTGGGAGTAAGAAGGAGGTCTGGGGTGATAAGAGGTTAAGATCTTAGAGGCAGAGAAGTTCTAGGGGATTTGACGATTCTGAATTTGACCTTGTGTCACAAAGGTGGGTGTTGCGAGTCTGTCCAGCTTCTCTTTCTGTGGGGAACTTTCCGTCGGTCATCACATGCGGTTCTGGTTGAACAGCTCTTCCTGGAGCCTCACTCCGCCCCACCCTCACTGCGGTGGTTGGTTGGCATGGGATGCAGACCCATGAGCTCATCCCCTGGCTCCAGGGCTGGGTTCGGGGCTGGGTAGGTGACCAAGAAGAGATCGGACTCTGAGATTTCCTCCACAGATGTTGGAGGCAGCGAGACTCTCTTTTTCTCAGCTCATGAGTTGGAATGATCGGGTAGCTGCCTGTGACCATCTTTCCTGGCAGCATGGAGGAACCTTGTCTGCAGAAGGCGAAAGTGAGACGAGCGTGCAAAGGCGAGCCAATCGAGCAGAGGGGAAAGATGGACAGGACCAAAAAGAGCCCAGATCACTTCGAATCCCTGGATCCAGCCCTACCGAAACTAATCTACCCCTGAGTCTCTCAAAAGATGCCCCACCCCAAATTCTCTCTCGGGCTTAAGGTAGTTTAAATTGTATTTCTGTAAGCTGCGGTCTAGGGCGAATGGCTGAAATAGAAGGACAGAATGGGATGTCCTTTCTGAGAGCTGAGAAGGCCAAGACACTAAAGAACGAGGGTTACACAGGTTTGGTTGAGTCCTAAGAGTGACCCCAAACGACAGCAGTGCTCAGTGGGGGTAGAAGCCACCAGGCTGTTACCTGTTGCATCATTTGCAACAGGTAACAGCAATGAGGACCGGAAGAGAGTTTACACATGGGTTAGCCGGAGCCTCAAAAGCACAACTGTTTTTATGCGAAGGTGAAGGAAGTACAGTGTGGAGGCTGCGCAGGGCAAAGAGAAGCACACAGACCCCTCTTGCTGATGAAAAGTGGGGTGTGCAACAATGCAGTGACAGAGCCATCCTGGGCAGAGACCGTGCTGCGTGACCACGGAATGCTTCCCCAGTGAAAACCAGTCTCCGTTTCTAAGTCCTCGGTGGTGTCGCAGTATCAATAATGTAGGCATTCTTTGGTTTTCAGCTCACCACACCTTGACCTTGAATCATTCGCTATTCATCCATGAGACAGACTATAAAGTAAAATTGGAAATTTAGATAAATCAGGTTCAACGTTTTTCCCTGACATACTTTATGCGTTTGCTTAAATGTCTCAGACAACGACCAGAATAAGAACCTCGGCAGCAATTATCACTCAAGTGTATTTGGTAGAAGAGTTCGTGTTACATATTTTAAAACTCTACTTAGAACAATCACATCGCCCTAATGCATTTTATGGGACGGCATCAAATATGCACGGCTATTGTGGAAGAAGGAAGCCCGACACAGAAATGCGGCTGGCCTGCCCGCTCTGGAATGAACGCACAGAGACGAAGCCAACCACCAACAGGCAATTTAACACGGAAAGAAATGGCTTTATTAAAGGGATATTCAGTGTGTCCAAAGGACGAATAGTTGATGTGCATATGGATTATATACATGGACAGAATTTCTTTTCCTTAGCCCATACACTCTTTCTACTGGGAATCACTAAGGATGACATTCAAGAATTTCAATATGTCTATATGCATTAAACATGACTGCCTATATGTTTGAGTCATATATTACGAATATTACATAAGCATGTACTCAGATAAATGGAATGTAATTTTGTATAATAAAGAGAAAGCACAGAACTAATAACTCTGGACCACTTTCATCCTCGTAAAAATGTAGAAATATAAGTAATGATAAATCAAAATGGAAAAATAACATAACAGCTTATGTCTTTAAAGTGATGCTGCTAAATGCATTTTTTAAATAATGTGGAAAGTAAATTTACAGAGAAAACAAAAAGTTATTGAAGACTGTATTTAGAGAATGTACAGAAACAACCCTTCCCCTTGACATATGTCCCCTCTTCGTGACTGCTTTCAATGGCCTGGGCTGAGCAGAGCCTCTCAGCGACTGCACCCTCCTGGGATGCCAAGGTGAAGCCACCTCCTCCACTCCAGCTGAGTGTGGGTCTGCAGCAGCAGCCACTGCATTTGGAGCTGGCAAGGAGACCTGCAGAGCCTGCAGGGCCTCCCCAGGGAAATCCAAGGCTGCCCCTCCTACAAGCGGCAGACCTAGCTCTTGCCCCCAGTCAGGGCAGGGTGGGTGTGTCCACTCGGTTGTGAAATGCTCCTTCACCCTGTCCTCACTCAGGAAGGAGAAGCCAGGCAGAGGCGACCCACCCACTGCGGCGATCCTTGGTCACTCTCCCTCTGTGTGGCCTATCGCTCAACCTGCAAGTGTCTAACTCAAGTCCTCTTTCTAGAGTTTTTATTTTCTTCTAATGTTTCGTTGTAATCTATATCCCCTCTCCTTTAATTAGACATCAATACTTTTTTCAGGAACTGAAAAATAATTTCCTATGGCAGAAATAAGAGCATCGTCCCAAAGAGTAACACAGTTTTCCCTTGGAAGTTAAAAATAGGGCTTCCTGAAAAATACCCGTGAAATAGAATTTTACAAGGCAGGGAGAAAGTCACAGTAAAACGCTGATTTTTGAAACAGTACACTCGCTGTGAGTGCATTTGACGTACTGGTGAACGAAGCTGCGTGGGCTGTCCTCGTCTTCGAGATTTCATGTTAGCGGCTCCGTTCCTACAGAGCTGACTGACATCGGCCCCGGTCAGACACTAAAAGGTACCACCAAGTGCAATCTGGCAGCAACACTTTAAGACAGGACCTCAGACCGTGCATGTTTAATGCAACTAATTAGGTGTACTGCTTTTTTAAAAAGTGTTACACTCAGAAATCTCAGTTACATTTGGCCTTCGATTTCTTGACTGTACGGCTATTTTCCTTCCTTTATGCGAGCAATTTTCACCCACAACACAGGACCCAGGAGAAACCAAGGACGGTGGAGTAGCAGGGAAGACATGGCCTCGGATACAGAGTCAGCAGGGTGTGTATCCTGGCCTGTCACCAACCAACTGCACCCTTGGGTGGGTAACACCCTCTCCAAGCCTCAGGGAGGTTGCATAGTAAACACATTAAAGCTTCTCCATGTGGTCATTACAAGAATTAAATTGGGTAGTAGAGCCCCTGGCTCTCAATAGATGGCCCATAAATGTTAAGCCCCCACCGACATTCCCCATTTTAGATATGCGATCTAGTGGGATTCTTCTGGGTCCCGAAGTGCCAGCAAATGAAGTAACAGGTGTGTTTCATGCCGAACATGTATGTACCTTTGAGATTCTTTGTTGCCGATGATGGATTCTTGCTCTATGATCAAAGCACACAACATTTACCTGCTGATCAAATTTCAGAAGTTTGGAGGGTTTGTTAACTTGAACGTAGCCTCCCATCCCTTCACTCCATATCCCTCAAGAGATACTGTGTTCAATGAAGAAGTTTCGAGTGGCCTTGCAGGTACCTATCTTGCCTGGTGGTCACATCTTTGAAGCAGGCACAGGTGACGAAGTGATGCTGGTGGGAATGGATCAGTCTTTCAAGACATTTGATGATTTCATAGTCAGGAAGAGCAAGGCTGGCCAAGTTCAAGCCCAGCATCTGGGAAACCACCTCCCTAAAGTCCACCAGCTGGAATATCAAAGAGAAACACATTAACTGAGAGAGCAAATGTCTCAACTACTGCTGAGCCAAACACCACCATGACAAAAACCACAGAAAACCCAGGTGTGTGTGAGGCAAATAAGTTAGTTACTCCCCCTAGCCTTAGTCCGCGCATTTACAAAATAAGAAGGCTAGCCTACTAAATTGCCTCTCAAGTCCTTTCAGGCACCAGCCTTCAGCAAGTTCCTAACCACTTTTCCAATGAGCCAGTCAATGTGGTATCAGCTACCACGTCAAGGATGCCCAGTAAGCAACCACGTGTGAGACTCTGACATCACTCAGACTTCATTTTATCCAGGATGGGAATAACCGTAGACCGGCCCCCAGGGCTGTTCGGAAATGCGGATCAAATGAAATGATGGCTGAGGGCGTGCTCTGCACTCTAGGAAGTGCTGTACAAACGTCGCTGTGGCCGTGCCCTTGGGTGGTAAGTGCTTATGCATGAGCATGTTAACTGGACAATGACCCTCAAACTAAAGGCAGAACAGATGGTGAGCAAGTGCAAGCTAATGAAAACAGGAGGGCTTCTAAATGATGTGCAAATCCCATCAGACAGATCGCCACCTCACAACCTATAGCATTGCAGTCTCTGGGACCACACACACACAACTGAGGAGGCTGGGCGTAGGAGCTAGAGACAGTAGTGGAAATGTGCCTCACACCCCTTCCATTTCTCATAGACTGGTTGGTGGTTACAGGTGGAAGCAGAAGCAGATTAAGTCAGGGATATCTAGGCAACGCCTTGCCAGAGGTGCCTTCCATTTCTTTTTTAAAGATTTTTATTTATTTTACTTTTTAGAGAGCAGGGAAGGGAGCGAGAAAGAGAGGCAGAGAAACCTCAGTGTGTGGTTGTCTCTCTCACGCTCCTAACCGGGGACCTGGTCCGCAACCCAGGCATGTGCCCTGACTAGGCATCGAACCAGTGACCCTTCGGTTCACAGGCCAGCACTCAGTCCACTGAGCCACGCCAGCCAGGGTGGTGCCTTCCATTTCAGAAAAGGGGTGATCCGGCCTGAAGACAACCATTACATCCAGAACAGCCTTCCAAACCCTTCCTCCCCCTCCCTCCACAGGCTCATTCACTTCCCGACCTGCTTCCTATGCCAAATCCAGTTTGGGAAATGTCATACTTTTCTCCAGCCCAGTCTCCCTGATGAAAACGTTTTCCCCAAATTTCCTCGCCCTTTCCAATAGGGTCAAAGCTCTTAATGCTGGAGTGGATTCTCTCTGAGAACATTCACTTGTCGTCTGGCCTTCCTCAACTCTGCCTGACACGTGAGCCAGAGCAGGGGCAGCCAAAGAGAAGAAATGGCCTCAGATGGAGTCCGCCCGGAGCCCACAGAGCATCAGAAGGACAGTGAGATGGAAGCCAGAAGTGGCGGGGGGTCAGGCTGCCCCACACGTGCCTCTTTGTGCCTGACCTCCCGATGTGCTCGCCAGATAACTCTTGCTCGCAACCGGCCAGCGAACGAGCGCTGTTTTACGGTTTACATCTGGCCTCGGTCAACCCTCAAGCCTGGGTGCCACTGTTTGAGATTCGGGATTATGTCCAGCACCTGATCGCTGCTGGAGATAAGGCTTAACCTGACCCCCGCCGCAGGCTGAAGCCGTGGTGACCGTGAGAAGGTGTGGGGCGATGCAACCTCCGGAGGCAACGGGCAGATGCAGGGCCTGGCTTCTCACGGGCCCTCCATTGCTTTGATAAGAATGCCTTTCTTTCCTACAATGCGTGCCATGAGAACGGGAATTGCTTTTCTTAGCGCAGTAAATCACAATGGTTCTTTTAATGCCAAGAAGATGCTAGACGGCAGGCAGAGACGTTGAAAGGACATTGAAAGCTCTTGTAAATTGTTTATGAAGTGAACAGTGCTCAAGGTTTTGAGTTGGGCGATCTTTCCTAAGTAAGCAGATTTCATCACCGCGTTTCTACCCACCTGCTTTTCTCTCTTTTCTGCTTCTTCCAGAGATTTTTTCAGGGTCCTCATTTCGCTGGTTACCACCTCCATCACGTTCCGGGCCCTCTCTTTGTCCTCCTTGGCCTCATGCTCTGCCGCATCCAGTTCCGACTGCACAGACAATAGCTTTTTCTCGGCTCTCTCCTTCATCTTCTCCAGTTCGTCTCTGGATTTATTTAGGTCTTTGATGGCCTTGGTCTGCTCCAAAGTTTTAATCTAACAAGACAAGAAAGTGCTGGTGATGTCTTTGGTGTTTATTTAGGAAAACTTTATATACATGAGTCAGAAGTTGATGGAATTCACTTAGTAACATTGTTATGAAGAAAGGATGAAATCCATTCCAATTAGACAGACTTTGCCAAACATATGTGCCGGACAAACGTGTCTTAAGGCAGTTACAGTTTATAAACAACATATCCAAGTGCCGTTATCTGGAAAATCGGTGAGATCCAATGGTGTGTGGCATGATTCTGGGGTTAATTATTAAAGACTGCCGGCATGCATGCACAGACTCTCTGAGCTTCCTAGGCAAAAGCAACTTGCACTTTTTGCCCCCAGCGATGGGTGGTTCCTGGCTCACAGCAGTAAGGACAGCAAAATGTCTGTTCCGCGGGTGTTTTGCCACAGGGGAGCCCCACCTAAAAGGCCCTCGGCCAGACTTCATCACCGCCGTGGGGAAAATCTGCCCCAGCAATTTCTCGGAAAACTGCCTTCTGACTTTCCCATGAGGCTGGGAGTCAGGAGACGGCCACTGTATTCCATCTCCTGCCAGGGGGAGGGCGTGGGCCGCTCTCCAAGAAGCTGACCTGGGACCTTCAAGCCAAAGCTCAGAGGATCCTAGATGTGAGGCACATTTTTTTTAGCTTAGTATTTAAAATTATACTAGATCTGCTAACAAAAAGAATCTGAGTAAGCAGGGACAAAGTCCTGGTACACACTGGAATTGGGACGAACCTTGAAGATATTGTGCCAGGCACAAAAGGACAAGTTTGGACAACTGCACTGTGGGAGGCTCCCAGGACAGGCTAAGTCACGGAGACGCAGCGCAGGACGGAGGTTACCAGGCGCTGGCTGCACGAAGAGTCGTCGTTTCCTGGGCACGGGGTTCCGGTGGAGGATGGTGGGAAAGCTCTGGAGACGCAGGGTGGGGACAGTTGCACGAACACGGTGAAAGCATACTTAACCCCACTGAACTGTCCGCTGAAAATGATTAACGTGGTCCATTTTATGTCATGTGTATTTCACCACAATAAAAAATCGAGGTACTTTTGCCTAATTAGCCCCAACACTGTTTTCAACCAAACTCATTAAAAAAAAATATGGCCCTGGCTGGTGTAGCTCAGTGGATTGGGTGCGGGCCTGCAAACCAAAGGATCGCGGTTTGATTCCCAGTCAGGTTGCAGGCCTGGGTTGCAGGCCAGATCCCAGCAGGGGATGCATGTGAGGCAACCGTACATTGATGTTTCTCTCCCTCTCTCCTTCCCTTCCCCTCTAAAGATAAATAAATAAAATCTTTAAAAAATATATGAATGAGCTGCCACTTATACACTGGGACAGCCACCATCAAAAAGACGGACAGTAACAAGTGTGGGCGAAGACGCGGAGAAACTGGAACCCTCGCGTACTGCTGGTCCCAGTGGCCACCAGTGCGGTGGCTGAGAGGAATAGCTTGCCAGGTGTCAAAAAGTTAAACGCAGAGCCAACATACGACCCAGCAATTCCACCCCTAGGTGAATGTCATGGATTCAAGGGAACTGAAAACTTAGGTCCACATAAAACCCGTACACAAATGTTCACAGCATATTCAAAATCACCAGAGTGAGAACAACCCAAATGTCTATCAAATGATAAACAGATAAATGAAATGTGTCATACCCATAAAGCAGAATATTATTCAGCAATAAGAGGACTGAAGTACTGATTCATGCCACGACATGGATGAACCTTGAGAACATTACACCGCAGGTGAAAAGTCAGCCCTGGAAGACCACTGACTGGATGATTGAAAGACCCTGAGAAGGCCGGGGCTGCTGGGAGGAGAGGATGGGAGCAACCGCTCAGGGGTGCAGGGCTTCTCTTGGCAGGGAGGAAAATATTCGGAAATCAGATAGCAGTGATGCTCACACAACTGCGCCAACACACGAAAAGGCCCTCAATTATGCATTTCAAAGGGTGAATTTTATGATGCGAATTGTATCTGGACAAAGCTGTTATTGGAAAGTGCATTTATAAAGGCCTTTGAAAAGCATACAAATAAATTACTCTGAAACAAATACCTAAGTGCATATGGAACGGACAATCAGAGAGCAAAGGAAGACCAGCAGAGCTGCGAGTTTAGTTCTGAGCCTCCTAACGATTCAGACAGGCTGCGGGCATATTCTCAGGGAAAAAAAAAAAAACCCTAACTTTGTTTTAATTTTGTTGAAAATCACTGTTAAATTATGTATGAGAGTAATAAAGTAAAATGAACCATGTAATGAGTGTGTGCTGCCTTCCCCCTTTCCTCCCATCCCTTCCTTCCAACCAAGCATGTTCACCGCCTCGTGTACGCCCCTCCCTGTTTGGAGGACAGACGCTGGGTAATGGGGGGCATGTCGAGGAAGAAGAAAGCCTGAGACTAACTCTCAATTACAGGATAAAGAGACAATGTAATGTAAATATTCGTAATATGTAAATATTTTGCATATCAGGGACATTCTATGGGTACAATAAATATCAGTTTTAAAACTAAGTTACCTCCCTTCACATGCACACTCATTGCTGCAGAGAAAATGTAGCAAACAGGGAAGTTGCTGGGATTGGTGTGTCGAATTCAAAATCGTGGATTAACGAAGAGGGGATACATTCAGCCCTTCTGCTAGGAACTGAAAAGCATTTACAGCAGGCTCGCTACCGAAGGCGACAGAACACAGCTTGGAGAGAGAAAAGCACACAAATCAAGTCTTAATGAGAAGGATCTATAGCCAAGAATTTCTGAAAAACAGGAGACTGTATCACAATCCTGATGGCTGCCCGAATTCTTGTTGTCAAGGAGCAAGAGCAAGTAATGGAGCTCGGAGCCAAGCCACCAGGACAGACTGGGAGCCAGCGGTGGCGGCTGGTGGTGACAGGAAGCCTGTGTCTTCTGAATCAAACCCTACCAACAAGATTCCTGGGAGTGGGGCGGGGCTGTACTGGCTTCTTATCCTCCGTGGGGAGCTTCCCAGACCCAGCCTGGAGTTCAGTGACAGACTGTGTCCCTCAGTGTCTTTCAGTGGCAAGGATCTGGTCATAAGCAAGACTAATGTGTCACCTAGACCCCCACAAGGATAAAGAAGGTTCCCATGGTGTCTGCCTCTGTGAGGGAAAGAATTTCAAAATCTGGTGAACAGTTCTCTCTTCTGTTCTAAGGTACAAAGGCCCTAAACAGAAGGTGGTTAAATTTAAAAACTGATGTGTTGAGTCCCCCAGAGGACCTCAATTCTCCAGCTGGGGGGCTCACAAGAGGCTGTACAGCAAATGCACGAGCTAGCCACCACGCACAGCAGGTGGGACAGCCAAGTGGGAGAGGTTCCCCAGGGACCAAACAGACACTGTGCCCTCCGAGAGAGCCACAAGGATTGAACCAGAGGAAACCAGAGCAGAAATCAAAGGAAGGTGCTCCCCTTGGCTGTCCGAGCATGCCTCCACCCTCCAACCACGGCAGGGTCTTCCTCCTTCCAGGTGCTGCTTGGCACGCACATCCAAGGTCAATGATGTGTGTAATCAGAGCTGAGCCCAAGATGGCAGGTTAGGGGGGAAAGTTTTAAAAGGCTGCACTGGCTGGGTTGGAGAAAGTTCCAGAGTGGAGAAGCAGCATGGGGAGCAGCTATCTTGTGTGGAGATTATCGATAGTCAGCAAGAGGGAGAGATCTCTTCTGGTGGCCGGAGAGTGTTGTTTATTCCCTGCTGGTGTCTCTTTGAGAGACTACAATGAAGGTAGTAATGGTTTTCCATTCGTGTTTGGTTTCCTGTCTTCTGATTTGTGGCCATAGCTCCATACTAAGATTGGACCACAGAGCACACACAGAAAGCTGACAGCCCTCCACCAAATACCCACTCTTCCTTTCTTTCATGCCGCCCAGAGTAAGGACACATTTCTCAGGCTGACTTTATCTGCGTGAGGTTCAGGGACTAAGTCCTGGCTGATGCAGACATACAAAGTAGCATGCAGGACGTCCTTCCTTCTTTCCTCCTCCTGATGACTGGGATGAGGTTAGAGTCCCAGCAGCTAGCTTGCATTAAGAAGTGGCATTCGAATGCCATTGCTAGGATGGTGAAGTGGAAAGCTAGAACTAGCCAGGGTTGCTGACGACCCTGGAGCAATCCCACTAGGTATGAAATGTTTCCCTCCACGCTTTTCGGTCAGAAGGGAATAAATACTTCTCCTGTCTAAGCCACTGTATTATGGGGGGGGAGTGTTTAAGTCTATTCAGCTGAAATTAATCATAACTGATGTAGGTCACAAAGCAACTGGCATTACATGAGTTACACTAAGTGTCTTTCAGACCCTGAGGAGTTCTGCCGTACGATTTCAGTGCCTACATTTGCACTGTGTATAAGGCTGTTCGTGCCACTTAGTATAGTCCTACCTCAATTACTGTAGGTTAAGGAGAAAAGAGCAAAGGCAAAGTTCATATGTAAATAATGTGTCCATTGCAAGTGAAGGCCAAACCATGCCACGGAGTATGTGCAAAGTTTCTGCACTAACAAAATAATGCTCATGGTAGAATAACCGCTCTGCCTTTAGGCAACATAACCTATAGGCATGCCAACCTCAAAGGAACCTGTACCGAAAGCAATTGGTACCACACAGGCTTATTAATGGTGACTTTACAAATTGACATAATCTAGATTATGAAATTCATGTCTCTAATGTTTAAATTATGTTTTTATTCTTCACTTGATTTATAAAGTGGTTTGGATTCTATAGTAGCAAAAATGTAGTAAGACTAAGAAATTTTATATAGTGTTAAGTTTGTACATATGTGAGCATTATTATAATAAAATCATTTTGACTGAACAAAAGGATGCGAAATCTATGAAAGGATATTTTTCTTTCAAAAAGACATTTCTGCCATACTGAGGTTTGCTTGGCAACTTGAAATTGAATAGTTCATCTGGAAAGGTCTGCTTTTTCCTCATCTAGAATTCAGGGGAAACTTACTTCAGGGATCTTAAAGAGAGAGACTTCAATGACCCCGAAGTCACAGACTTCAACCGTGGTTTTCCAGCAGATACATAAATGCACACAGAAATTTATACACGAGTGTTCACAACTGCCTTATTCATAATAGCCAACAAGTGGAAACAATCCAAATGTCCATCAAATGCTAAATGGAAAAACAAAACGTGATACATTCATACAATGAAATCTATTCAGCCATAAGAAGGAACTGTGATGGTTAATTTTGTGTGACAGTTTGGGTGGGCTACTGTGCTTAGGGATACTTTTGTGAGGGTATTTTAGGGTGGGATTAATATTTAAGTCAGTGGATTTTGAGGAAAGCAGATTGTCCTTCCAAAGTGTGATGGGCTTCACCTAATCAGTTAAAGATTTTAATGGAACGAAACACTGACCCTGAGCGGGAAGGAACTCTACCGGCAGACTGCCTTTGGACCTGAACTGCAATGTCGGCTCTTCCTGGGTCTCCGGCCTGATGTGCTCTCTCTCTCTCATAGGCATGCACACACACGCACACGCACACGTATGCACAAGCACACACACATGTGCACGCATACGCATACCTCAGTTCTGTGTCTCTGGAGCACACTGACTCATACAGGAATGAAGTACTGCTTACAACATGGGTGGGCTTTAAAACATACAAAGAAGAAGAAGCCAGTGGCAAGAGGCCACATATTGTATGATTTCATTCATACAAAATGTCCAGAACAGGCAAATGCATAAAGACAGAAAGTAGAATAGTAGTTTCCAGAGGATGTGGAAGGGGAGAGTGGGGAATGACTACTGATGGAATTCAGTAGTCAATTATGCCTTTGCAGGTATAATTAAAGTAAGGATATCGTTTTGCAGTTATAATTCAGGTAAGGATCTCATTATGAGATCACGCTGCACTGGGCGGGGGAATAAACCCAATGGTGAACCATCCTTATGGTCCAGAGACAGAAAAGGAGAGACACAGAGCGGAAGGTCACAGGAAGATGGAGGCAGAGATCGGAATTACCCAACTACATGCCAAGGATGGCCCATGGCAACCAGGGGCCGGGAGCCAGCCAGGGCATGGATCTCCCCTTGGACCCTGCAGGAGAAATCAAGCCTGTCGACACCTCAGTTCAGCCTTCTGGCCTCCAGAATTGCCAGATAATAAGTTTCTGTAGTATCGGGCCCCTCGGGTTGGGGTCCTGGGCTCCAGCAGCCCTAGGGAACTTATACAGGAAGGCCATTTTGCTACCGGTCACAGCGTCACTCTGGAGAATCACCGATTTCGCCAGGTACCATGGGTTTCATGTTAGCCCCTTTCCTGCAATTTCACCCTGCTGCTTAAAGTTCTCCAGTGGCTCCCCTGCGCCCCGAGGATGTGTCCGAGCGTCTTAGCATGATGCCAGAGACCCTGTGTGATGTGCCCCGTCCCCTGCCCAGCTCCTCCCCTGACTCCTCGACTCCCAGAAATTACCATTATGTCATTAGCAGCCAGTCAGAGCTCTACCCACCTGCTCACCTCATTAAATTCTTACTCATTATCAATTCTCCAACTGACTGTCATGTTTCAGTTATTTCCATTCTGCCTCCACAATTGTGCCATATCCGCGCATCATCCATATGAATGTTTTGTTTCTCAGCCACCTTTTTAACTTAAATGAATTTATTTTCATAGCGAACTTTATAGGATCTCAATAGAATGTGTCACGAATGGAAGATAATAGTAAAACGAACACCATGTATTGAAAACAAGCCGGCATTACCGGATGCTGTTGCTTGCGCTGAGCACTGAACTTCAGGCTTAGTCTTTGTTTAAAAAGCAGACCAGCAAGCGTCCTCAAGGTATAAAGACGTAATAACCTCTAATTAAGACTTTCTCCTCGATAGAGAGCAAAGCGAAAAAAAACTAAAGGGGACCCATTTTTCACTTCAGGACGGAGCGCTAGATTCATTACCACCTGTCGTTACCACCTAGAAGCATTCTGTGCGCCCCCAGAGGTGCGTGCCCCGCACCGGAAGACGTCGCCCTACGCGGCTGATGCCGGGATGGGACGCTCTTAAACCAGGCGCTATGTATTGCTAGAACCACATGTTACATAATCACGTCCCCCCAAAAGCAAAACTGAATTATAAGAATTCGGCTCACTTGTGAAAAAGTTAAGTGAAAAGACCACTCGTAAATCATTAGAAAGACCCAGGCAAACAAGGGCGCAGACCTGAGGTGGAAGTCACCAAGACAAAAATGAGGACAGTTCCAGAGACGCGGGATGCGCTTTCCGCTTCTGCTCTCGGCTCCAGAAGTGCGGGCCCCTCTCACTCCAACACAGTGCTGGTGCACGGGGCTGTCTGGGCTCAGGTGCCCTCTGCTGCTCCCAACACAGGTAGCCTGGGAGACCCCCTACCGCGGAGCCAAGCCTGCACCTGGCATGCACCCTGCCCCTCCCCGGGCACTGCCCCACTTCTGAGCTATTCTCCACTCCTCCAAGTCCACTGGGTGCCACGAATTGGTCCTCGTGTCTCAGGTGAGGAAGCCCCTGCTCCATCATGACTTTGGTGTGCCACCCCCTGTTTCTGTGGGCCAGTCCTACAGTGGAAGCTCCTGAGCTGAAGGCCCCACCAACCCCACAGGACAACTACCACTCTCAGCAGTAACAAAATTAGCGATAATGCAGCTCATGTTTACATCACGCTTTACAGTATATGCAGTCACTATATTATTGCATTCCAGCTTTCTAATATCTGGAAACATGCAGAGGGCTGGCTGGAATCTGCAGGTCAAGGTCACAGAGGTCTGGCAGCCTTTGGTGGAGCCCTGCCAGCTTCATTCAGAGACAGAATTTCAGTTCCTTGGGGAGAAATTGGCAAAAGCAAGGCAGGCTCCTGGAGTCAGGGCAAGTCCGGGTCTCTGAGATTCCAAAGGGTGGGTATAGTAGAAAGCCCAGAGCAGGAAGCCAATAGTGGAGAGTGGGCACTTGGTCACGGAGGAAGTAACCCAGATTTTTCAACTGGGTTAGCATTAAAATAACAAGCAAGGCTGAGCAAATCCTTACTTTCTAAGTTCAGCTTCTTGATTTCTCCTGAGGACAGAAATGACATCATCACATGAGAAAGGGCAAATGTGTTGATAAGAACTAAATGTCCCCGGCCAAATGACGGAGGGAACTGGGGACAGGACACCAGGCAGCTCACACCATATCTTCCGTCATTACCGTGCCCTGAGTCTGAAACCCACTCATGGTCTAATTAGGGAAACCTCACCGAGCTCCTTCTTTTGGGAAGCCAACACGCATCAGGCTTCCTACTCATCCCTCCCACCTCATTATCTCTGGGGGTCACCCAGAATGTCCAATATCATTCTCTTGCCCTCTGCTTTGTTGAGTCCCACAGAGCTCAGTGTATGAAAGTCCACGGTGCTATTTACCCTTCCTTTCCACCAGAGATGCCTTTGAAGTAGTTGGGTTATTTCATCAACACATTCATCAGTGAAACACATCCTTCCCTTTGACATCTAAAACACTAAATTACTTCCCTGTTTTTGAAAGTCCGAGTTTGCTTTATTTATCATTCCTTCCTGCAATGGCACGTAATGATTCAACAGCAATTATGGAAGCTGTTCTCATCTTTACCCAACCCCAGGAAGCAATGGGAACTACAGCTTCCCTTCCTTCCCAAGTAGAGGAATTTTAAGGGGTATAAGAGGGGCTTTAGGGAAGATTAAATGTTTGCATCACGTATGTACCTGGTGGGCTGGACAAATACTTGCTCCACAGATCTGTGTTCTGCAAAGTGGAGTGCACACTCACAAAAACTCAGAGACTGCTGCCCTGGGAATCTGAGGTAGCCGACATTCCAGCAGCTTCTTCCTTTGCCACTTCTTCATTATTATGAAGTAGTTTTTCACATACCTGCCCGGGGAACTGTATATTTCCCCATTAAATTGATGCTTACAATGTCTTCTGCTGTGGAGAGGGAGACCAGATAGTTCAGACTAACTTGCCCACAGAATACAGCTTAAGAGGGGAAAGAGAAGCAAATCTTAAAAAGTCAAAGAGGTACGAAGATGCCAAAAAAAAACTAGTGGGCCAACGTCTGGAGAGGCTAGGAACTCAAAAGTACACAAAGTCTTTGGGGTCCTTTGTTCTGGGGGAACACTTGCTAATCTGGGAGGGGCAGCTGAGGGGCTCGGGTGCGTTTTGTCAACTTTCCAAGATAGGGCACGGGACTCAGAGCCTGGTTCCTGCCTCTGGGGGGACCCTTGATAAATCATTCCTCCTTGGGACTGGGTGCCTGAAAGGCTGCATCTTAAGAGTAAGGGAACTGGGTCGGGGTGGGGAGTAGACTCTCACTCTGGTGTGTGACTTGACTTCAGGCAACAGAGTGCACGCAAAACAGCTCAAGGCTTGGACGTGGAGGAAGAGGGCCCTGAGCTAGGAGGTTAAAATGCCACCTGGAATCTGGAAACAGGAAATAAAATCCTCCCTGAAAGAAATCAACATCCAAACTTCAAATTACCTCAACAAAGAAAGTTACAACATCTCCAAATATTTGCAAATATAGGAATGTACTTCTAAATAACCTAAGTATCAAAGAAAAAACACAAAGAAAATTAGAAAATATTTTAAATCAAATGACAACCAAGGTAGTATGTATTAAAACTTTGGCGATATGGCTAAAAAAATACTTAGAGGAAAATTCACAACCATACATTTGTATATTAGAAAAGGAGGAAGACTAAAAATTAACGGGCTGATGTGCATCTTGGCAAGACAGAAAAAAGCAGCAAAATGAAACAGGAAGAAAGCAAATAATAAAGAGAAGAGAAAAATTCAGTGGAATAGAAAACAAACTTATGATTAATTTTCAAAGATCTATATTACACTTGGGCTATAATGAAGTTCCTTTTCTGTTTTTGTTCCAGAACCTTCCCCCACTACTAGCTATCTTCCCCCTGGTCTCCATTTCTTAGTTTTCTTTCTGGTTTCTTTGGGAGGTTTTAGGGGCCCTTTATTCTCTCTAACAAAGCAGGGCTTCTGCAGCCCCCAAGGCCATGAAGTCAGCAGGGCACCCGTGCATCCAGCCTGGAGATGAAAAAGCCTCACGTGCTACAGGTCAGGAGGAGCCAGCGCAAAGTCCCAGCAGGACAACTTTAGGACAAGCTGTGTTCTCTTTGGAAGTAAGAAACTGACTCCTGCTACCATCATCCCAAATGTGAGAGCTGATGGTATTTTGTAACTAACTGTGTTTCCTGTGGTTTAAAATTTGTTGTCATTCGCACATTGCTCAATCTTTCAAGGACTCCTCTCTCCCCTCCCTCTTCCTGAGATAGTGTCTGGGTAAAGGAAAATCCACGTGGTGTTTGGAGGGATGATTCCAGCCCTCATGCTGACCCTGAATCTGTGCTGTGTCTGATAGCAGACTGGTGAAATTCGTGAGGGTTCAACTGATCAAGGTCAAGGCCTGGGCATTGGCCTTTGCTAATTCCAGGCTTGGCTGTATCTGCCATTGGACCATAGCTCAGGTGATCTGCCCCAGCGCCTCAGATGCAGCTCACATTGTCCCATCCCCACCTGCACCCACAAGGAGCCCTCCACCAGGTGTCTTTCCTTATCTGCCATGTCCATCTGGACAGCACATAGAACGTCAGGCCCCAAGAATCAGGGTACAACCTAGGCGACCTGCCTCAGCACCTCCATCAGGCCCTTCCAGCCAGGGTGGGAGCAGCAGCATGCAGACCTCGAGGATTCCACCCCCAACCCAGCACACAGTCACCCCAACGATGAGTCCCAAGGCTTGAGGGGTGTGTTGATAGTTACTTAACATGTTCTCCCCAACCATGGCATACCTTCCAATGCTTTCCCTTGTTCCCCCTTCCCTTGTATTTAAATGTGTCTCCTCTCCTGGGCCATGGCTGCCCACCAAGAAAATAAGCCTCAGCTTAGAATGGCTTTGGTGGGGGGAGGGGAGGAAGAGCTCATTTATACAGGGGGGAATATCTCCTAAAACACGGTCCCCACTGCACCTATTCCAGGCCTGGCCTGATCCCAGATTCCTTCTCCCTGCCCGCCTGTTTCCAGATCAGGAAACGTTCCCAAAGTCTGCTTCAGAGCACCTGCCTACACAGAGCCAGGACAGCATTGCCCTCTGTGCTGGTGACTGGCAGACATTAACATTTAAAATACGATGTGTGCAAATGAAATTACCTATTAATGCCATCTAAATATTCTGACTACATTCTTCCAAGTTTTAATTCCTTTCTTCTACTTATTGGAAGGTGAACCCCTCAAATCCAGGAAGCATGTCACCTACTCTGTCCACGCTCGTCACTGCCTGGCATAACTCAGCTTGCAGGGAACATCACTCCCCGGCACCTGCCAGACCCTTCTGCAGAGCTGTGTCTTCATGTCTCATTCTTCCTAAGCAAATTCCTCCACGATGAATCCCTACATGACCCCAAATATTGTCATCGCCCACACTTTCAAGAAGTGTTTTTTATTTTCTGCACTTAACATCACCCGTCTGGGGTAACCTTTCACACAGCAGCTATGGCTTCATTTCAAATATTAAAGAGACATTAAGTAGGCCTAATATGCTGATCTGGGTACTTTTTGCATTTTCCCCACAACTCAGGAAAATCAGAGGAAGTTTCCATCTTTTTTTCCCTAGTGTGTCCATGGTAAGGCTGTTAGGGTGACTGGCAGAAGGCAGCAAGGAAAGGAAGCCGAGCACTTGCCTTCAGCTCGTTGGTGTCAGCCAGTTTGGCTTTGAGCTCCGTGTTCGATTCTCGACACACGCTCAGCTCCTTCTGCAGCCTCTCCACCTTCTTCTGCAACCTCTGGAGGGTGACACTGGCCTCGTCCCTCTCCACGGCCAGGGCTGTCCGCCCCCGCTTCTCCTCCTCCAGCTGGGCTATCTTCTGCCGAAGGAGCGTCATGTGCAGTTCGTTGCTCTCCAGTCTTTCTTTCTGAGTCTTGAGCTGGTTCCACACAAACAGGGATTGCTTTTTAATAAAAACTGAACAGCCCCGCCCAGGTAGGTCAGTTGGTTAGAGCATCATCCTGATGCACCAAGGTTGGGGATTCGATCCCTGGTCAGAGCATATGCAAGCATCAACCAACGGATGCATAAATAAATGAACAACAAAAACTGATATTTCTCTCACCCTTCCTCTCTCTAAAATCAATAAATTTTCAACAAGATCGAACAGTCGTAAAAATAAGTTGATTACTCAGATAACATTTATCTTTATCCACACTTCAATAAGCCTAATATCTAAATCATCAAAACAAAAAAAAGGAAAAATCCTTTTTTTAAATTCCTTTTCCTGATTGCATTTTTTTAATCCTCACCTGAGGACTCACTTACTTCCTTACTTACTTTAGACAGAAGGGAAGGGAGGGAGAAAGAGAGCGAGAGAAACATCAGTGTGAGAGAGACAGGGAACAGTCGCCTCTTGTAGGCAGGCGCCCAGACTGGGACCAAACCCACAACATAGGCGTGTGCCCGGGCCGGAAATTGAACCCGCAGCCTTTCAGTCTCCAGGATGATGCCCAACCAACCGAGCCACACGTAGCCAGGGCCTGAGTGCATTTTGAGTTCGAGCTTTCAAAGAATTAATTTTGTAGCTGCAAAGGACCAGATAAGAGAGCCGCAGCAAGTGCACAGGGAGGCAGGCTGTCCACTCGTAATTCCCTCCAACATGATGTGCATCTGACAGAAATGTGAGGCTGCTTTTAAAACAACTATAGGGGGCTTGTCCAGAGCAGAATAGAGCGAAACCAGAGAGGCAAAAGCCTCTCCAACGCCCCACGGCAACTGCGCTTGCCCTGGGCTTTCCTGAAAGACACCAGGGCACAGATCGTTACGGAAAACCTAGACTGAGTAACTTCGGTCCCTTAGAACCAGTGAGTAGTACAGCTTATTTTAAAGCACATATATTTTTAAAGTAAGCTATAGGGAGAAATTTTTTTAAGTTTTATTTAAATATTTGAAATCTTGGAAATAGCAGGGGCGTGAAGACAGTTGGAGTTCCTCGGTGTCTCTATCACATGCTGGGCCTGTGCCACCCAGAAGCCAAGCAGAGAACAAGGTCTCGCAACAGCGCTGATCACTGACCATTCAACTTGATGAAGGGAATTCTAACAGTTTTCAGAAAAAGACTGTGGATTCTAAGAGGAGGAAGAACAACCCTCGTGGGCTTCACAGGCCACAATTAGTGAACGGAATATTAAGTACAGGAACCTCTTTCCTCTGTAACGAACAGAACTGTGGAGCGTGATAGAATCCTAGAGCTGAAGACCACCCCATTTCCCCTAATCGTAGACTGTGCATTTGTAAAGTGCTCAGAGGTGTGAAGGACTTACGGAAATGTGGCCTGGAGTACCTTGCCTAATGGTGACAGTAATGCCCATGCACAGGTCCATTTGCAACACGGCCCTTTTAGTAGATCTCCAACTAACCTCCCTTCCTAGAGCTCCTCCATGTCGAATTCCACTCTACTGCAAATTTACACCGGTAAGTTCTGCACACTGGTAATTTTAACAATTACACAATGCTTAAGAAGAAATGATATTAGATATTGACAAAAATTCAGTTACCTGAGGAGCACTTGAGAAAGAAGTATAGCTCCATTTCATGTCTCAGATAGTAATGGCTTATCTACTTTCTCTTATAAAATATTCCCAAGTCAGAGTAAATGGAGAGGAGATCAAATGAGTATCTTCTATGAGCCAAGAGTTCCAAGTGTTGTTTATTAAAAATGTACAACCTCATGAAGTAGGAATCATCCCCAAATTCGACATGAGGAGACAGAGACAGAGAGGTATGCAATCTGCCCAAGGTCACAGAGCTTGGTGGAGCCCAGATGTGACTCATCACGTGGCCTGCACACTATAACGCTACCACGGCATTTTCTCTGAAGAACTATTATAAGGATACGTAGGTGTTTTCCCTTTTTTCTCTCCAATGCCAATAATTATAGAACTAATAATTATTTTTATCCTTGCCATCCATTCATTTATTTAGTCCAAAAGTTTCTAACTCTTCTTTTGAGTGAGTGAAAAGTAAGCTCTTTTCTCTTAACTTTCTATCCCGCAGAGCTTGTATAAGCAGACTGCTAAATGGTCCACATTCTCCTCTTCTATAGTAATAGAAACAGTAAATTTTTTAGTTAGACAAATGGCTAGCGAGAGTAAAGACTACAGTTTCAAGCCTCCCTTGCAGCTAGGTTTAGCCATCAGAGCATAGTCTGGCCCTGGGAGACACACACAAGTTCATGTAGCAACTTCTATGGAACCTCCTTTAAAAGACAGCTCATGCCTGCTCTTTTGCAGCCCTCTGCTGTATCCTTTCTTCTCCAACCTCCTTCCTGGAACACAAACGGGCCTGGTTCCTTCAAAATTTTACAGAGCGGAGCTGTCACATGAGCCCTAAGCTGCCTACCTCCAGGAATTTATGTGAGAGAAGAAAAAACAAAACACTTCTACTTGTTTAAGCCACTGTTACTTTGGGTCTTTATTACTCATAGTCCAACACAACCTTAGGTGATACACTTACCATCACTTTAGATTTGAAATAGAGATTCTATATACATATTGTTTTAGTGATGTGTCCTAGCCACATTGGTAAATATGGTGGCAGTAAATTATGTTTCAATATTGAAGTTTCACAGAAATTTGTTCTCTCAACAGTAGCAAGTTTCCATCTCCCCTACCTTTCTCTGTAAATTGTAGGCCATGGTCTTGTTTTCAATGACGGCGTTGCTCTCAAGGCGTACCAGCTGCTCTGTGCGAGCTAAAACTACATCCAGACGCATGTCAAAGCCAAGTTCAGCAGCCATCTGGTTTAATTTCATTTTCTGTGAGAGCTGATCCAGAAATTTAAGATACTAAACCCAAGAGCAAAAATGAAAACAAAACATACACATAAAGTTAACAGGTGATCATAGAGAATTCTTTCCTTTTCTCCCAAGTTTACATGTAGTTCCCATTAAACCCAGTATGGGCCTGCCCCTCACCCAGCTGCAGTGTTTGGTAATGAATTCCTGAACTTCCCTGCCAGTTCCATTCCTGCTCTTTGCCCACATCTCTTGGCTCTCCTGGTCAAAGAATGGCCTTGATGTCAATCTAATACACACTCTTCTTAACTCTGCCATATGACAGATTTGTCATGCTCTGGACTATTTTCTCCATCCCTCTGCTTTGCAGCATGCTGGTGCCACCATGGCCCTCCTAGGCCAACCCAGCCCCCAGCATCCACTCACCCAGACCTTCCAGGGAGACTTTTCCCACCTAAGTTGACTCTGGCCTCAACAGTGGAAAAGGAAGACTTCACCAGTTGCCACAAGCTCTCCATACAAGCAAATTTGAATGACCTTTTAGGGGTTGTTTTTCTTTTTCCATCAAAATTCCTTAGAAAATGCCTTTAAGAGTTGTTAGTGGGTCGTAAAGAACACGACTCCAAAATAGAGTCATATCAAGAAAATCCAGGTTCATATTTTAACAGGTTAAAATTAGAAAACTGTCTCGGGACTCCCCCACCCCTTGACTTCTAGGCCCCCCCTGGTCATGCCAGACACGGGGCAATGTTTACTCAGTGCTTGCTGGATGACAAAATCGACCACCGAGCTTTCTGTATCACCATTCTGTGACGTGGGTTCTAGCTTTGAGATTTTCTTCTCACGGAAATAACCCAGGCAATCTCATCATTAAATAAATATCATTTCCTAATGACTGAGGCATGCCACCTTGCAGCCCAGACTACCTATATTTTCAATCAGGATGAAATTATTTATAAGTGCACATTTTCCAATTTTGCTAAAAGCACACACAAAATGTGGTCTCTTCACGGTGATCACAACATCGCTTATTGTCCTGTGCTTCGAGGCGACAGGGGGCTATCCTCTCTGCTCCGGGACTACACCATGCTCTCCAGCTCTCCCCTGGGGCTCTCCTTTCCTGTGCAAAGGAAAGTGAAATAACTGCTCTTGTTTATATTTTAAACAAAATAGAGTCAGTACCTTCCAAGGGGAGGCACAAAAGCTTCTTCT
>PVKM010019558.1:9496-24219 GCA_004027735.1 Carollia perspicillata
CTATAATCCCCTCCCTTTTACCCTGAAATTCCCTCCCCTCCCCCCTCTGGAGACTGTCATCCCCTTTTCTATTTCAATGTCTTTGACTATATTTTGCTTGCTTGTTTGTTTAGTTGCTTAGGTTCCTGTTAAAGGTGAGATCATATGGAATTTGTCCTTTACTGCCTGGCTTATTTCACTTAGCATAATGCTTTCCAGTGCATAGGAGAGCTCTCTTCTTCATTTTAATCTTGGGTAATGTAATGATGATGTGCCTTGGTGTGTTCCTCCTTGGATCCACCTCCTTTGGGACTCTCTGAGCTTCCTGGACTTCCTGGAAGTCTATTTCCTTTGCCAGATTGGGGAAGTTCTCCCTTATTATCCATTCAAGTAAGTTTTCCACTTGTTTCTCTTCCTCTTCCCCTTCTGGTACCACCGTAATGTGGATGTTGGAACGTTTAAAGATGTCCTGGAGATTCCTAAGCCTCTCTTCATTTTTTTTTTGAATTCTTGTTTCTTCATTCTTTTCTGTTTGTTTGTTTGTTTCTTCCTTCTGGTCCACTCCATTGATTTGAGTCCCAGTTTTCTTCCCATCACTATTGGTTTTCTGTGTATTTTCCTTCATTTCACTTTGCATTGCCTTCATTTGTTCATCTAATTTGCAACCAAAATCAGCCAGTTCTGTGAGCATCCTGATCACCAGTGTCTTGAACCGTGCGTCTGATAGGTTGGCTATCCCTTGGCCGCTTAAAAGTAGTGGCTCTGGGGCTTTGATTTGTTCTTCCATTTGAGCCGTAAGTTTTTGGTCTGGTCGCACCTGTTATGTGTGAGGGGAGGAGCCTTAGGTGTTCGGGGCGGGGGGCAACCCATGTCCCTGAGGTGTGATGCTGTATGTGGGGGCAGGGTCAGAGAGGGAACAATGGCACCTGCTCTGCTCATATTTCAGTCCCTTCTGCTGCTTCCCACAAGCAAATTGTGTCCTTCCTGTGCTGTTTCCTGGGTGGGTGGGCTTGTGTACATTCTAGGACCCTGTGGGTCTCTCCAACAAACTCTCCTGTGAGGTTGGGAGTCTCTCCCAGCACCTCTGGCGCCTCCGCCCCCACAAGTGTTTTCAATTGGTGCTTTTAGGCTTTATTTCCTGGCTCTGGGGCCCTGGGTTGAGAGGTCTGTCTCGCTGCCCCTTTTTGCCTTGTTTATCTGCACACAAATGTGTGACCGTGGTCAGCCAGCAGCCTTGTGTGCCTTACTGGGTCTGCTCATTTCCTCCCCTCGACCAGGGTCTTTTAGCCCCCCACCACCTGTGCACCTGCCTGAGTGCCTGGGTCTTCCAGCCACCACTTTTTCCTGCCCTGACCCCTCTCTGCCGGCTGCCAAATCCACCCATCTTACTGGTCTGGATGAATGGTTGTTGGGCTTCCATACAGTTCAATTTTCTGTCTGTTCTGGTTGTATTTTTGTTTTTAAATCTTTGTTGTCCTTAGTTTTGGTTGTGTGAGGAGGCACAGTGTTTCCACCTATGCCTCCATCTTGGCTGGAAGTCTCCTTTGGATTTCTTTCAGGAAATCATGAAAGAAAAATACCTTTCAGGATGGTGGTATTTTTAAATGGGTGAAGGATCTCATGGTGCACCTTGTCTCCCTCTGGCGGAGGGCAGTGGGGGGTTGTCATGATGTTCCAGAGGGAATAGGCTCCAAGGAGGAAGTTAGTCATTCTTTCAAAATTTTACAGCTTTTGAATAAATGACCTCTTCCCATTTTCACCAAATGTCTGCCTCTGGATTTCTACTTAGAGGGTGGCAGAGTGCAGCAGAACCCCCAATACTGTTTAGTGACATTTCTTGAAAGAATCACTTCCAAAAAGTCACAAAAATGTGTGGAAAGTGACAGAGGTACTCCATTTCATGTTTTTCACTGTGGGGAAATTTTCTTAGTATATTTATTTGGCGACATTTTCCTCATCACAATCTGTCTCATTTCTGAATTTTTTAGTTAGATATGGTTTTCTTTTTTAATTTTTTAAATATTTATTTATTTATTTATATTTTTATTGTTATTCAAGTACAGTTTTCTGTCTTTTACTCCCATCCCAGTCTACCCCCTGCCCCCTCCTCCCAGTTTTCTTTTCTTTCATATTCCTGCGTTTTATATGTAGGAACCCAGAAAGGCCAGCATTTGTGCTGCCTGTAACCTATAAGAACCAATCAAAGAGGCAGAAATAGAATCTTTATGGGTGCTTTATTTAGATAGCCAATGAACTGGGATGAAGGCAAGTTTGTACCCTAATGGACCATCTTAAATTCCATTTTCAACTGACCCTTTCAATAAGGAGATAAAAGTGTAGGTAAGAGGATTGAACTTCAGGGTAAAATTTCATCAGATAAAAAGCTGCATCATTCTTTCATCTGTGTAAACTCTGCATGTAAACTCTTACATGTTTTAGAAATAATAACAATGAGAACATTGGTGCTTTCATGTTGTCAGTTTAGTCAGGACGGTCTCCAATGAACTTTGTGGTGTGAATCCCACACCACAGAAAAGTAAAGTGCTACCAGAGGGACGGCAGTGCCATTCTGTGTGTGTGTCTGGGTGTGACTACAGGTCCACAGGAGTGCTGTGTGTGCCACCATGTGCACCAAAAGTGTGTCAGAGAGTGTAACCTGTGTATCTGTGTGTAAAGGTTTATTGTAGGATGTGAGAGTTAGAGGAGGCCCTGCTGAGGAAGGGACATGAAAGGACCTCACGGTTGAGGTTGTCAGCTGTCCTGTGCCAGGAACAATATAGAGGCACAGGGGCCACTACAAGGCTCATGCGAGGTGTGACCCAACGTAACACAGGAGGAATGGCACATGGACAAGGATGACTGAGTAGAGAGCCTGGTGAACAGGAGGATGTGGTCAGAGCAGCCCAGGCTCTGGGTCCTGCAAGGCCTCATGTGCAATGCCAAGATGGACCTGTGTGCTCCCCATGTGGCCCCGTCTGTGTTTCTCAGGCTGTCCCAAGGGCATTACAAGTCCTTGTGTTTACTGAGCATAGTGTGTAGACTGAATATAAAATGCATTTCAGAAAGCAGAGACTAATGTAAGTGTATATGTTTCCCGAAGTGATAAAAAATACACAATTACTTTAAAGACATTGGACATAATTAATAATAGTAGATAAGTCTTATTTTTTGGTTTCTGAATCATAGCTTGTCCTTCACAGATCCTTCATAATTAGAGATGGGTTAGATCTAATAGTAGATACTCTTGCCTGAAACATTAAGGAACCCATGACCTCTAGTGTTTCCAAGTTGCAGAAGTAAGGATGGAATCCCATTTGGAGGGTCACAGTGGGGTCGATAGGGAGAGTGTATTGCAACAGGTGTCTCTCTGACCCAGAGGGTTGTTTAGGGGACCTGGGCACACTGGGTAAGGCCTGGATTGTGAGGATGGCTGTGTGGATGGGAAGGCCAAGATATCCAAGGGATTCTCGGCCATGGAGGGGGCGGAACTTAGTGGACTCTTAAGTGTCAGGTGCACATGAGCTGCAGTAGGCTAACAAAGCCACCCCCTGCCCACCACCTGCCAAATCAGTACCCTAAATCAGGGCCTGTGGTTTATCCACCATCACACAAAGGGCTTTGCTAATGTGACATGGGTACAGATTGAGAGTTAGGGAGAAAATTCTGAATTTCTTGGTGGCCTCCAAATGCCATCCCATGTATTGTAAACAAAGAGACAGAGAAAGATTTGCAAACACACAGAAAGGGATATGGCAAGGTCCCACCTGGGGCAGAGACTGGAGAGATGTGGCCACCTCATGATGAGAACCACCCCAACTTCAGGGACAGACGGTTGGACAAAAACAAGACAAGCAGAGAACTGCAGGGCAAGTACTTCATTGAGCAAGATGTTGAAACCTTCACGTTTTCTGGGGGTATCAGGTCATCCTTGAATGATAGAGGCACTCATGTGTAAGATTTTTAATGTCTAGTTGTTACATTTGGACTTTAAATCTTTCTGAAACAGAGAAAGAGAGACAGGGGATATCAGTCATGCTGCCCCTGGAGAAGACACATTTGCAGGGACTTCTGTTCACACTAACATGTGAAGGACATTGCACCCAGCAAAGGCACATGGAGCCACTAGGCAGGAGAGCTGAGTGGGTGGGGAATTCAGTAGTCCTTGTTTTAGCCTCAACAAACAGTGCAGGACAGGGAATAACATGTCTATAGCCTGACAAATAAACTCCAAGTGACTCAGGCATGGGACTCAGGTTTCTAATGGAGTTGGGATGGAGTCAAGGGTAGGACTGAGCAGTCCAGAATATCCTTTCTTAGAGTCCCAGGTCTGAAGGTTCTATGTTTTCTCTCCAAAGTGGATGAAGGGTGAGAGAATAGGACAGGAGCAAGAGAGAATGTGGGACATTCTGTCTTCAGGAGATGTCCTGTCTCCTTGAGGAAATCAAACTGACAGCACACAGACATCTCCACACTGAGTATCCAGAATGTGTGGGAATTTGTACCAAACCCAACTTCATTCAAGGGGTGGACAAGCTGGGAAACTATTGTAAATATCTAATTTCTTCCCCAAGATATAATGGAAGTGTTTTATCTCCATGCAAGGCTGCAGAGGACATAACAGGGAAGGTCTCTGGTTGCTGGCCATGGTTGGTGATGGCTGGGAAAGTGGGGCAGATATACAGGGAGGTGCCTGCTCTGTGAGAACCGGTGGAGCCTTAAGCAGCCACCCATCAATCCTGGTGTAGGGCCTGGGCCTGCACCTTTTCAACTGCTGATTCCCTCCAACAATCTCCACTCTCCCTGAGCCTCCCCAGGGCTGTGCTGTGGGTGAGAGAACTGGCACTCCGACCTCTGAACCCTCCCAGGAAGCAAGGCAGCAGTCTCTGCCCGTCAGCATCACCACCTGGGCCCTGGTTGTCTTCCCCAGGACACTGTGGTGAATGTGGTACCCAGGAAGGTAAGGGGCCTGAGAAGGAGGAGCATGCTACACGTAATGTGCAGCCTTAGTCTAGCACAGCAGGTGTCATGTCATCATCCACCCTATGGCCACAAGCCTCTCTGTCTGAGGTGAGAAGAGGGGTAGGTGCCTCCCCACCCTGTGCCACATCGAATAACCCTGATCTCCATCCTGGCTGTGCAGCTGAGCAGAAGCCCCTACAGAGAGATAGAAATGACTTACCACAACACTGAAAATATTCTGGCTGTCTCGGCGGGGCATAAGGTCGACGCATTGCTTCACTTTTACCATGGCCTCAGCAGCTTCTCTAGGTGGAAGAAATACCAGAAGATGGATATTGTAGAGCTTTGCAGGATCCAAAAAGAAACTTCTAAGTTCAGACATAAAAGCTGGACAGACTTCTGCATTTGCTGGAGTAGAAGAAGAAATACAATTGATGTAAGGAAGTCACTTTTCCCTGATGGCACCTGACCTTAGTAGAACTAGACAGGAACACCAGGGGGTTTGTGGTCTCATCCCATGTTTACACCACTGATAATGCAACATTCTAAAAAGCCATGACTTGCTCAATCACATAGCAGCAACAGTGTTGGTCCTAGAAAACAGGTTCACTGAGCCCAAGTTCAGCTGTTCTCCTGTGTTAAGTACACACACACCTTCCCAAGACAATCCTGCTTGGCTGAAATTCACTTTCCCTGGGTTTCAGAAATTAGGGTTTGGTCTGTTGTTAGAGTGACACATTCTTTCCTCTTGGACGTTGGGGAAGAGGAGCCCTTAGTGATCAGTCTTTCCAGCAGAGTGGGAGAGGACTATCTCACAGAGGTCAGAACAGGGACCAAGACTGGAGAGGAGCAAGGATAATGATTGAATGTTGGAAGATGCTCTTCTGAGAGTAAGTTAAGTAGTAGAATCATGTCATTGGGTGAAGGCAGCTAAATAGCTTAAAAAGCAATCTGAGGCTTACACATGAACCACCACTAGTTCTTCTGATCTATAGTAAATACAGAATTCCCTTGAGATGTTGGAAGGTGGCAACCAGGGCCTGCTTTCAGCTCCAAGGAGATTGTGCTGATACCTGAAGTCACCACACTTCCTAGTCTGGATTTTCCATCCCCCCTCACTCTGCACCCAGGTCTTTACAACCACCTGCAACAGGGAATGTGCCCAGCCTGGCTCCCATGTGACCTGATCAGACAACAACTGTGCTGAGATGGGGACAGATCACCAGCAACACGAGGAAAGAGGAGGAGTTCAGAAAGTCAGATGAAAGAAAAAGAGTCAAAAGCACTTTGGTTAGAGTGAAGGGCATGGCAACACAACAAAGTATTGTTGGATGAGTGGCCAGAAGTCACCTAGAAACACAGCCAGTGCAGCTCTGGGATTGCACTGGTTCTTCCAATCCTGGGTGGACTCCCAGAAAAGGAGTAGGGCATGTGGATGTGTTGAGTGCTGCTGATCCTGACTGATTCCTGAGAGAGCCAGACCACACTGGCTCTTCTTGGACTGAAAACTCTCCTAAAACCTGCCCAGCTGGAGCATTCCATGAGTCTGAAAGACAGAGTTTGAGAACCATGGACTCAACTGGCACCAAAGACTCTGGGAAGGAGAACAGCTCATTAGGCCCAGAACTGGTTGCTGACACCCTTTGTCTTACTCCATCATCTCAGCTGCTCTCACTAGTGGCTGAGAAACCGAGGATGAGAGGACTCTGGGGAGGTGAGCATTTTGTTCAAGTCATACCTCTGCTGAGGGACAGAAGTGTGATGCACAACCAAATCTTATCATGTCCTGCTGTTTCTGAACATGAACTCTAGACAGGGAGAAAGGTTTCAGATGAGAAGCTCTTCAAAGTGGCCAGAAAGGGTTTTCTGGAAAGTTCCGGGGTGTTGGGGATTGATGCAGGAGGCTTTGGCATTCAGTGAGCTAGTCCAAGAGTAGTGGGGCTGGTTTGGATTCTGATCTATTCACCAGTCCTCCCCAAATAAGTTATCTACTTCACAGAAGGTTACTTACCTGGACTGGTGGTAGTTTAATTAGGAGTGATACTTGCCCTCATAGCAGCAAACGGCCAGAGTGATCAGCAGAACACACAAGGACAGTCTCATGGTCAATGTTGCTCTGAGTTCAGCTTTAGCAAACAATGAGCAGTTAGCAGCTAGACTCAGCAGCCTGGGGAGTCCAGAGCTATTTGTACCCAGTGAGCCTCACAGGACCTTCCAATTCAGACATGGCAGGTCACAAGGTCTGGCCTCCAGCCCTACCTCCCACACTGAGGCCTGATGCCAACTGCCATGATCACAGCTCCAGTGACTTAGTCAAGAAAAGGCATTGCTGACAACACATGAATCTCCTTTGTGGCAAAAATTGAGTCAGAAGTTTACAAAGCTATGATCAGTTTATTAGCAGGTGCCCCCCGGCCAGGATTTAGTTTTTTTTTTAAATTTTTAATTTTAGTTCTAGTTCAAGTACAGTTTTCTGTCTTTTACTCCCATCCCAGCCCTTCTCACCTTCTCACCAGTGCTTCTTACCTCCCTCCCCTTTCCATCCCCCTTAGTTTTTGTCCATGTGTCCTTTATATTTGTTCCTGTGACCCCTTCCCCTTTTCCCCTGAAATTCCCTCCCCTCTCCCCGCTGGTTACTCTCAGCCTGTTTTCTATTTCAATGTCTTTGGTTATATTTTGCTTGCTTCTTTGTTTTGTTGCTTAGGTTCCTGTTAAAGATGAGATCATACGGTATTTGTCTTTCAACGTCTGGCTTATTTCACTCAGCATAATGCTTTCCAGTTCCATCCATGCTGTTGCATAGGGTAGGACCTCCTTCTTTCTTTCTGCTGCATAGAATTCCATTGTGTACATGTCTCATAGTTTTTCGATCCATTCACTTACTAATGGGCACCTAGGTTGCTTCCAACACTTGGCTATTGTAAATTGTGCTGCTGTGAACATTGGGGTGCATAGGTTCTTTTGGATTGGTGTTTCTGGATTCTTAGGGTATAAACCCAGCAGTGGAATTGCTGGGTCAAAAGGCATATTCATTTTTAGTTTTCTTAGAAAATTCCATACTGTTTTCCATAGTGGTTGTACCAGTCTTCACTCCCACCAACAGTGTATTAGGGTCCCCTTTTCTCCACAACCTCTCCAACACTTGTTGTTTGTTGCTTTGTATGATGGCCATTCTCACCGGTGTGAAGTGGTATCTCATTGTAGTTTTAATTTGCATCTTTCTGATAGCTGGCAATATTGAGCATCTTTTCATGTGTTTCTGGATCCTCTGTATCCGTCTTTGGAGAAGCGTCTATTCAAGTCCTTTGACCATTTTTTAATTGGATTGCTTGTCTTCTTAGAGTGGAGTTGTGTAAGTTTTTTGTATACTTTGGAGATTAAACCCTTGTCTGAGGTATCATTGGCAAATATGTTTTCCCATACGGTTGGTTCTCTTTTTATTTTAATGCTGTTTTCTTTAGCTGTGCAGAAGCTTTTTATTTAGATGAGATCCCGTTTGTTTATTTTTTCCTTTATGTCCCTTATTCTAGGGGACAAATCAGTAAAAATGTTGCAGGATTTAGTTTTTTAACTGGAGTTTTAGAAATGTGGAATCAGTTGATTGATGGTAGCCCTCTTAGAATTTGGCTCCTTATTGCAGACAATGACTGGTTTTGCTCATCTGTCTCAGCCTCATGCCTGGCACAGAGAAGAGGATTGGCATATGCTCCTGGAATGTTTGCTTCAGGTACATCTTAGTGTGAAAGGATTCCTGATGGGTCAGGATCACTCTGGGCATTTGAGGGAGAAAGGTTAGTTGTGTGGGGTTGTTTGTGAAGATATCAGTGATTTTTGGGTGGAGAGAACACTGTGCCAAGAGGAAGACTACCTTCCCAGCTCCCACCTTCCAACTCTAATCTAACCATTGAAACACTGTGTATGAAGGGTTCCATCAAATCAAGTAGGAGACTGTCCTAACTGATGGTTCCCTTGTCAGTTAGAAGGGTGGCAACTTTTGGGTTCAGAGTCCCAGGGCAGTATCGCCCACAGGGCCCATCCTCCTCCTTCTCTAACCATGAGCAGATGCCCTATGGAAACCCTCAGACATGGAGTGTTCTGAGGAAAGACATTAGAAATCAGTCTGCATATGGAGGAGCATGCTTGAGAACCTCTCAGGAGAGACACAGCTTGACATGAAGTGGTATTAGGAGGAGGGATCCTGTGGGAACAGCATGAGGGAAGACCAGACACCATGAACCAGGTGGTGGGTAAGGAACATGGGAACCCATGGGTGTTACCCTGAAACACCAGTGCACAGTGAGACAGGTATGGCTTTGTGACTGGAGACAGACTGGACTAGGTCAAGCAAAGGGCCCCTGTGCCTCGGTAGCCCTGTGGATCGAGGGGTGTCTGAGACAACACAAGTCCACTTGCCCTACTGCTTTCTGTTGTGGAGCAATTGGACCTGCTCCTTTTGGGTGTTGGGAATTCCAAATACAGCCACCAGCTGGAAGACAGTGTGGCTGTTTCTTATAAATTAAATGTCCTCTGACCCCACCGCCCAGCAACTGCACTTTGTGGGGACAAAGGTGCCATCAGGTGTGTGATGCTGACCACAGGTAAGGCTGTGCCTGTCTGGAAACAAGTGGTAGATGGGAGTGCCGTGTGACTTCTGCTCCATTTTTTGTGAACCCAAAACTTCCCTAGAACTAAAAACTAGTAAAGAATGAAGGACAACATCCTCTTAGTGTCATTTTCTTCAAACAAGGGGAGAAACTAGACAAAAACAAATCAATGAATTGGTCAGGGTGTGTAGATAGATGATCACCTTTCAGAGAAATCTACAATAACCTTCTGAGAAAAACTGTGAGAATGGATGAAAATTCATGATGCAGCTGAATGCTGGACAGCTTGCAAATGACCCTATGTTCCCACAAACATGTGCCACCATGTGATGCATTGGAGATAAGGGCACCACTGGCAACAGGAACTCCAGCAGCGACAAAAATACAATGAATTTCACACATTTCAAACAAGCACACCTTGAAATGTAAAGTCATGATATTTCCTCACAGATATAACAAGGAATGTGAAAACACCAAGGCATGTACACGTTGTTCCTGAAGAAATATAAGAAAATGTAAAGTCAACTATTCTAAGATTGTTGTAGAGTTTTAACCTCGCTGACATCAGAATCCTAAATGGGCAGTTTTGCACATTGTTTTGAAATCTGCGGTGCTGTTTGGATCTTTTAATTTTAGAATGTATTCACTTACTGATTTCAGAGGAAGAGCCCAATAATAGGGCCTGACTACCTGGATTCAAGCACAGCTCTGGAACTTTCTACTTCTAGGGTCTTCAGCAAGGTGCTGACCCCCTCAGCCTCAGTTTCCTCATCTGTACAATAAGGGTGAGAGCAAAGAATTTGTATGAGGATAAATAAATTAATTCAGGAACAATGCTCAGCACAGTAACTGGCAGTAAAAGTCAGCTATTTCAATTATGCAACAAAAAGAAAAGATGTAAGTCCTAAGTCAAAGAGAATAAACCACCTCACCCACAAAGACAAATATCAGAATGAATCTAATTGACTTTGCCAAGGAAGAATGTTGATTTATCTTAAGTGCCAATTGATTGGACTTGTGAATTTGGCTCTGGTTCCAGTGGAATTTCTCTTAGTTATATAAGATCATCACTTTTCAATCACTTCATATCCCATTTTATGATCACATCTAATTGATGGTTATTGTTACATTCTAATCCTAAATACTGCATTTTGGAACTAAGAATATAGGAGGGTGATGGGTGGGGTGGGTACTAGTTATTCCAAGACACACAGAATCCCTGGAACATGGTCCTCAGCAGATGCACAGGTGACAGGTGTCCTTCAGCAGTGGTGGAAATTCCAGTGTTCCTTCTCTCCTTGTGTCTAACTGGGGAATAGGAATGTGGGGCATTGAAACATTTAAGACATCATCACTTCTGGTCATGATGTCCAAAAGTTCTTTAATGTACAATTTATGTATCATCTGGTGACACTGGTTCTCATGTGCCACCTCCCCTGCATAAACATCCTTGTTCCCTTTTCCCAAGATGGATGGTGTACACATAGTCTGTCAGATCCTATGTGGCACTGACTCTGCAGGTGCAACTCCAAACTCCAAAGAGCTCACTGTAGGTAGTATTTTGCAGGACACAGTTTAGTTCTACAGAGAGTGGTCTCTGTGTCCTGGCTTTGAATAACATCAAAGAAGGACCTAACGTGCCATGGTCGATAATCTATTAAAAATAATTTTAAGTGTCAGATCCCACTGTCAGTCTTGCCTCACTCTCCAAAGGAATACTTGGCCTGCTGTGTTGTGACATTGTTAATGCCAGATATGCCAGTGACATCAGTGCCACAGTCTTGTCTTTTTCACATGTGCACAACCAAGTGACATGTGCTTTCAGAGTCAAAACCTCTAAGAATGAAGAACACGACTAAATGGGACTCATTTTACCAATACAGAATACTATCTAGGGGTATACAACATAAAAACTAGGCTTCAAGGTGGATAAAAGGCTTAAATATAAGCTGTGACACCATTAAAATCCTAGAGGAGAACATAAGCAGGAAAATCTCAGATATCTCATGCAGCAACATTTTGACTGATATGTCCCCTAGAGCAAGGGATATAAAGGAAAGAAAAAAAATGGGATCTCATTAAAATAAAAAGCTTCTGCACAGCTAAAGTAATCAGCATTAAAATAAAAAGAGAACCAACCATATGGGAAAACATACTTGTCAATGTTAACTCAGATAAGGGTTTAATCTCCAAAATATACAAAGAACTTACATGACTCCACTCCAAGATGATAAGCAACCCAATTAAAAAATGGGCAAAGGACTTGGACAGACATTTCTCTAAGGAGGACGTACAGAGGATGCAGAGACACATGAAAAGATGCTCAATATCGCTAGCCATCAGAGAAATGCAAATTAAAACCACAATGAGATACCACTTTACACCGGTAAGAATGGCCATCATAAACAAAGCAAGAAACAACAAGTGTTGGAGAGGTTGTGGAGAAAAGGGAACCCTAGTTGACTGCTGGTCAGATTGCAGACTGGTACAACCACTATGGAAAACAGTATGGAATTTTCTAAACTAAAAATGAATCTGCCTTTTGACCCAGCAATTGCACTGCTAGGATTATATCCCAAGAACCCTGAAACACCATTCCAAAAGAACCTATGCACCCCAATGTTCATAGCAGCACAATTTACAATAGCCAAGTGTTGAAAGCAATTTAGGTGCCCATCAAAATGAATGGATCAAAGAACTGTGCTACCTATACACAATGGAATTCTATGCGGCAGAAAGAAAAAAGCTCCTACCCTATGCAACAGCATGGATGGAACTGGAAAGCATTATGGTAAGTGAAATAAGCCAGGTGGTAAAAGACAAATACCATATGATCTCACCTTTAACAGGAACCTAAGCAACAAAACAAAGAAGCAAGCAAAATATAACCAAAGACGCTGAAATAGAAAATGGGATGACAGTAACCAGAGGGGAGAGGTGAGGGAATTTCAGGGGAAAAAGGGAAGGGATAACAAGAACAAGAATAAAGGACACATGGACAAAAACTAAGGGGGATGGAAAGAGGAGGGAGGTGGGAAGCACTGGGGGGGCGCATGGGCTGGGATGGGAGTAAAAGACAGAGAACTGTCCTTGAACAACAATTCAAATAAAATAAAAAACAAACAAACGAAAAACTAGGTCTCACCCTGCTCAATAACAAATGCATTTTATCAATAACATTTTACTTTGATAAGTATCAAAAGTGGAAAGGTACTTGTGTGTGCATTCCCCGTGGTTGCAAGGATCTGTGACGGTGCCCACATCACTTATGTCCCTTGTCTGACAGACTCCATATGCATGTTACCACTTCCTCCCCTGGCTTGTGCACTGAAGAGCTCCCGAGATATAGGCCCTGAGGCTTCAAGGACGTGTGTGGGCAGTTGCACCTCACCTTCTCTCTCCCACTGGACCCTGCCTGTAGCCCTTGGTCCCCTAACAAAGATATGACTGCTGCTACAAGTGGTGAGCTGCCAAAAGAGACTCACCGCCAGGGAAGTGCTGGGGCATCAGAGATTGTTCTGTTCTTTTTTTTCAGCAACTCTTGCTAAAGCTCCATTGTCCTAGGATGGCTACATGTTTTTTTCTGTGTCGTAGCCATGTATCTCATCTTAGGAGGAATGTTATCCAATTGATACAGAAAGCCTTACACATCAAATTACAAGCACATACCCTGCTCCAATCCCAGAGCTCTGGAAGGTCACAAAGATCCAGCAGCAAGGTAAAGACTGAGTAAATTACAAAAAACACCCAACAACCCAAAAGTGGCTTCAAGCTCTCTCACTGTCACCACGGATGCTGTGTGCAAAGGTGATTGGGGCTTTGCTCATGTGACCTCCCCTGGGCCCCAAAGACTTCCTGATAGGACCCAGTGATGTTCTTCACCTGGAGAAGCACTCAGGTGTCAAGCACTCTTCTTCCATCCTGAGCTCTTTCCAGCAGGAGCGAGGTTACCAGGCCAACGGGAGGCTCTGTCATAGTACACATGTTCTGCCTGAGGACCTGAGATTACACAAAGCCATTTTGAGGAAGAACTGACTGAAAGCTATGAAGGCCACCTCGTCACTCAGCTCTTCTGGACCCTCCCCATACGGGGCAGGTGTGCTGGCCATCCTTGAGGTCTGCGCTCCTCAGTGTACTTCAACCCACATGTGAACAGGAAATGGGAGGAGAGCAAGTCCTCACCCCCCAAAAATGCCTCCTAGTCATGGGAGTTTGAGTTCTCTGCACACACAGGTGCCAAATAGGCTGATGAAAATAAGCAGGTGTTCTATGTCCTGACCCTGGAGAAGAAAGGCACTAACTATGTTGGGCTACTCTTGGGAGTGTGAGGAAATATTTTAGGGGTTCTGGATGAACTCACTGGGAAAAGAGGCCAAAAGGCCTCAGGGCATGTCAGATGGACCAGGAAACTGATGAATTAACACTCAGTAGAGGATCCTCAAGTCTACTTATTTGTCTAATTTTACCCCCTGCTCACCACAGAGACCTTTCTTCTTGAACAGACTTTTGTAGTGAATGGCACAAGAAGTCTTCTGTTCCCTGTGGATATTGGTCCTCATTAACCCCTAACCATCTGACATTCATGTGAATGTAGCCTTGGCATCTTCTCTAAATCCCTCTCATTGTAGATCTGCTGCTCTTTGGTGTAAGATGTAAGACACAACCCATAAGACTACAAAGGAATATTTCTTATCCAACATTGCCCAATACACAGATATTGATCAATAAAGCTTGTCTGTTGGTTAGTTGATGTATTTATTATGCTGATAATGTCATCTGTATCATGTTTTAGACTATCTCTCTTACCATGAACTGTCCTACAGGTCAGAAAAATGGCCTCCATCAGGCTGAAAAGTAAACCATGCACCTGTAGATCAGGTCATTGCTTGCCAGAGCAGGTGTGTGTGCCACACACGGTGTGGGAGTATTTCCTGTGTCACATTCCAGTGACTGTTCCCACTGCTCACCTCCAATCCCCTCCTGACCCCATGAAGTCTGGCTCCTTCCCCAAACATTTCACTGAAATTCCTCACTTCTTATATGTCAGTCTTGAAGCCAGTTCTGATTCAGTACATTGTAAGATGTGGAAGTCTTGTTTTCTCTTTTCCTGATGGTTAGTAGCCATGTCTGACCAAAAAATGTAGCCTTTGAATTGCTGGGTTGTGACGTTGTTCATGGCAT
>PVKM010019559.1:0-24110 GCA_004027735.1 Carollia perspicillata
GGCCAGACAGCTGCACGACCTTGGACACATCATTTAAATGCTCTGCCTCCGTTTACTCGTCCATGCCCTAGGTCTAAGAACAGTACCCGTCCTGGGACACAGGGTTGTGGGGGCGGTGGGGGCAGGAGTGAGTCACTACGTCTAAGGCACATAGAACAGTGCTGGCACTATGAGTTTATTAAATTAAGAATTAAAATTAAAAAATTCATTCTTTTCCCTAAAGTTCTAGGAGAGCATTAGGTTGTTACTCCCCTGATGAATTTCCTTTTTCTGGACAATGCTTAACATCAGTGACAGGATTGTTATTTCACGATAGGGAAGTTGTATGTATTTGATAGTGCGGGCCGCCAACATTCTTCCAAGTGTACTGTTCAGTGACTAAATATTAACAGTAGCCAATATTTATTAAATGTTAATGATGTGCTGGACTCCACTCGAAGGGCTGTACCGGTATGATCTTATTTAACTCTGTGAGGTAAATACTATTACTATTCCTGCTTTACAGCTGAGGAAACAGAGGCAGGGTCCCCCGGGAGTGTGTGGTGGGCTAGGCCAGAGCCACTCTGGTGGGAGCAAATTAGGGACTGTCAGATGCGCTGAAAGTGTGTGTGCTGGTGACGGGGGGGGGGGGGGGGGGGGGGTCTCCTCTTTCCCCTACTTTTCCATCAGCCCCCCATTCTCCCTCGGCTAAATGACACCTCCCCATGGCCAAAGCTACACTCTCTTTGCGATAGAAAACATGCAAGTGGCTGGGACCCGACCCAGCGCCACCTTGCGAGCCCAGCATTTCGAGGGGCAGGCTTCCAAACAGGGTAATAATCGTCCCATTAAAATTAATGTCCATGAAGTGAGCCGTTAAAAGCGTGCAGATTAAAAAGGGGGGGAGGAGGGAATTGTTCAATTTAAATCCAAAGGGCTTTTCAAATAGACACTGTATCTTCATTCTTGGAATGCTACACCAGGCAGTGGACCAGGTCCCCTCTGCAAAGACCAGGGGGGATTAAGGAGGTGAGTCCCAGGAGAAGGGGGAAGTGGTTCTGGCCAGAAGCAAAGGGAGGCAAGGTTTATCCAGGGCCCACTGCATGCCAGGTGCTTGGCACTCGTTTCTCCCATTTAATCTCTGCCTGGGTCTTGGGAAGGAGGTATTATTATTCCCAGATTGCAGGGGGCAGTATAAAACCGTGGTTAAGAGTTTAGAGCCCCTGCAGACAGCCCTGCTTTAGCTCCAGCTTCGTTCCTCACTAACCGTGAGTTTGAGCGAGAGGCCTCGCCCCGCTGTGCCTCAGCCTCCTCGTCTGTAAAATAGGATACTAATAGGCCCCCCACCCCCACTTGTTGGGAGCTTGACTTCAGGCAGCTAGGCAGGGACGTTAGCCCAGTAACCTACAGGGACGGCGCTCAGTGCGTGCTGACCGGGATTAAGGAGGGTGAAGAATGGGCCTGGGCGAACGTGAGGGCCGCCAGGATCACACAGCAGAGCTGGGATATGAGCCCTGACCAAGCTGCCGGCCAAAGGCAAGTCTCTCCTCATTATAAACCCAGACCCAAATTAAGTTCACTGTCTTGAAGAATCTTTTCCAAGTGACCAAAGTACTCATCAGGCCTTGGCAACGCCGCCCGAGGAAAGCAGAGAATCACAGCATCCTGGTGGGGTCCCAAGTCGCCGGCTTGGAGCCAACCTTCAGCCTCCCCCCGTTTTCTGAGTCCCAAAGTTATCCGCATCACAGCGGATTTAATATCGGAGAAGGCCTCATATCCCCTCCCCCCAGAGAATCCTGAGAGCCCCCCACGCTCACCTGGGACTTCACTTCCAGGGACAACTCCACACTTTCTAGTCTGGAAAGACATAAGGCCATCGATTTGGAAAGAGCGGGCTCAAGTGCCCGCGGACAACCCCCGCCCCCGGCCCCGCCAACCCCTCAGGATCTCCAATGCCATTAAGTCGGGATCGCTGCTAGAAACCGTAACCCCGGCAGTAAAATAATATTCACAAAAGAGGCAGACAAAAATAAGTTTCCTTCTAGAAAGCCTCTGGTGAAGGTCTTCTCGAGCGCGAGTGAGGTCCGCGGAGAAGGCCTGCCTCCGCGCCCGGCGGAGGCTAAGGACCCACCCCTCTAACCCCCACCCTGCCTCCGTAGCTTCCCAGAGGTGCGGAGGGCGCCGTCGGTCCCGCCGCGCAGCGCCGAGGAGGGCGGGGAGGTGTGTCGGGTGTGCTCAAATCCGAAGCCTACAGGTGCCTAGTCAGACCGGCAAGTAGGCAAGTTGGGTTGTGTCTGGCCCTCGCATAAGATTTTGAACCAACCTACCTCCCCCAAACAAAACAATAGCCTCGGAATATTTTTGAATGGTACTACTGAATTCGATATCAGCTTCATCCAAAACAGCAAACAAGCCTGCTTTCTTGGCCGAATCGGAACTGGAGCTGGATTCAGAAAAATAATGGGGAAAACCTTTCCTGGCCCTTCACGCCTCCGCGGGGGTCCCCCGCGACCCCCTAAGCTCGAGACCTCCGTGTCCCGGAGCCATGACGCGGCGCCACGCTCCTGGGCTCCCAAACAGAACACCCCCTCGCTGCCGGCGCTGCTAGGGTTAAAAGTTACCTCTCGGTTTCTTCTGCCTGCAGCCCCCCTCCCTCCCGGGGCCGGATGATGTAACCCCCCTCCTCAGCCCTCCCCGCCCCCCTCCACCATGTGACACTTTAATTAATAATAGCGCCGTCAGCACAACAAACGCACAACACCGGGAGAAACTTGGTGTCCAGGGGAGGCCCCCGGCGGCTGGAGCGCGGCGGAGGCAGGCGCAGAGGCCGGAGGGAGAGGAGGCGAGGGGCGGCCCGAGCGCGGGGAGGGAGCGAGGCGAGCGGTCATGTGCCCGTGCCCCCTGCACCGCGGCCGCGGCCCCCCGGCCGTGTGCGCCTGCAGCGCGGGCCGCCTAGGTCTGCGCTCGTCCGCGGCGCAGCTCACCGCCTCCAGGCTCAAGGCGCTCGGCGACGAGCTGCACCAGCGCACCATGTGGCGGCGCCGCGCGCGGAGCCGGAGGGCGCCGGCGCCCGGCGCGCTCCCCACCTACTGGCCCTGGCTGTGCGCGGCCGCGCAGGTGGCGGCGCTGGCGGCCTGGCTGCTCGGCAGGCGGAACTTGTAGGAACGCGGGGCTTCTTGGTGGGGCCGGAGCCGAGATCCAGCCGGAGCAAGCAACAGGTACGCGAGCCAGCCAGCGAGCGCCAGGGCGCGGCAGCTGGGGACTGGAGAACTGGGCTGGCCTGGGAGCTGGAGAACAAGTTTGGCTTTCTTCCCTTCCCATCTCCCTCTTCCTCTGCTTTCTTCTCGCTCAAGGATCTCCGTGTCCCTTCCATCCAGTCCTCATCTCTCCTTTCAAGTGTCAGGCCCACTGATTCTGTCCCCTTCTCTCCTTTGGCACATCTTGCCACTCCTTCCCGCGGGATGGCTTTGGGAGGACTTCAGCCTCCACAATCCCCAGCAGCCCCTCAAATGGACGCACAATACAAGTAAAAAGTGTGCTTGCTCTGACAACGTAGTTACAAGCCACTCCAGATAATTACAATCTATCGCTGTTTCAAGACAAGTCTCCCGTCCTCTTCCAAGCCGCCTGGCGGTCCTAAGTCGCCACCGTCTCCATCACCTCCACTCCAAACGCGTTTCTCACGAAGTGTCACTTCCCCAGTTTCTGTTCCTCATTCTTCCACTCCCGGAGCGCATCTCATTTCTTCCTCTCCCTCCAGATTTCTGGCTGGCTCCCCTTTTCCCCGAGGCCCGCGCACTTTGCAATTTTCTTTCGCTCTGGCAACTTCTTCGCTCCTTCTCCAGCGAGGTGCCCCGTTTAAAGGATCGTGGCCCACCACCCTTCACCAGACGATTGGAGCTGAGCTGGCGAAGGAGATGTCCCCGAAGTGGTCTGGGATCTGAGGCTCTTAGGGAAACTCCATGGGGAAGCCTCAGTGAAAGAGCATTTGCCGAGCTCCTTCTGGATGCTAGGCCCAGTTTAGGAAGGAAATGTTTGAGAGCTTGCAGAAATGCTAGGCACGGCGCGGTGGTGGGGGTGGGGAGTGAGCGGTGTGCCTAGTGAGGGGAGTGACTTTGAGCGCCTAGTGAGTTTGGCACCCGTGGGAGAGAGGTTCTTCTGATCACTCACTGTGCCCTAGGCTCTTGGGATTGGGGGATTATTGAGTACGAGCTGTGCCCCTGGTACCTAGTTAGGCTCTTTGAGGGAACAAACGTGTGAGGAACACCTTTTCGGGTCATGGAATAGAGGGGAGAGCTGCAGAGAATGGGGTGGGGCGAATCAGGCTGAGCCCCCCGTAGGTGGGTCTAGGGCCAGTAGGTGAAGGGCGAAGGTGAGAACGCCAGCGACAACCGGATGCCACGGCCCATGGATGCCGCCCGCTCAGGCCCCGGCCCAGTCCCGCTGGCGCGGTGCCCGCAGGCAAGGCCCAAGCGTCTGCGCCCTCGGGGAGCGGCGGCAGCCGGAGCGTGGGGGGTGGCAGCACCCGGGGAGCTGCGGGGGTGCGCGGGGTGTGAGTCGGGAGCGAGGGCGACAGATGTCGCGTGGGCCGGCGAAGCCCGGGCTCTGGCGAAGAGAGGTGCGCGTTTCGGGGCCTCCCTGCTCGACTCCCGGAGGTCCCATCCGCTATACCCTCCGCCTCTCCACCCAGGGAAGAGGGGCTCCATCGGCCAGCAGCGGCCAGGCTAGAGCTGCCAAGTCCCAGGGGCGGGAGCAACATTCTGGACTGGGCGCAGGGAGAAAAAAAACTGGGGGCGGGGGGGCGGGATCGAGAGATCCGAAGCCCAAAGCGTGGAATTTGGGAAAAGGCAGAAAGAAGGTGGGGTGAGAGGGCAAGAAAAACGGGCGTCAAGGCGGGGAGAGAAATGAAGGTCGGAGGAGCTGGAGAAAACCACCTGCCTGAAGAGCAAGTGGGAAAGTGGGTTAGAAGGAAAGGCAGGAGGCGAGGGTACCCCGTTAGAAATGGGGAGGAGGGGTGGGACGCGGTTTCCTCCTGTCTTGGGGTCCAGGTGAGGTCTGGGAAGGCGCTCCCTTCCCAGGACGAGGCGGTGCGGGATGCTGGGCGCCCTGCCCGGGGGCAAGGAACGCCGAGCCCCAGCCTCACCTGGTGTGCTCCAGGAGGCCGGGGGCCCTGGGGGCCCACGGGAGGAGGCTGCGGGCCGGAGGGGGCCCCGCCCGGGCGCGGGGAAAGGCCGGTGCTGCAGGTGAGGGGAGCGGGAAGGAGTTTTGCTAGTGCAGCGTGGGCAGATAACTGTTGCTGTAGTTTATTTCCTCTCCCTCATCCTGCTTCTGCCCCAGGCTTCCGTGCAGCGTCCTGACTCCTGGCCACCCCCTCACCGCACCTCTGGGTTCTCCTCCCGCCTGCTGCGTCCTGCCTGGGCGTCCCCAGCAGCCGTATTGTCCAGGGTTCTCCCGCCCGGGGTGCCCTGCCCCCAGGATGCCCCTTTCCTCCAGCGCCGCCCCTCACTCCCTCGGGGCTCTGGTAGGCTCCGTCCCGGGGTCGCCATTCTCCAGCTCCCAGTCTGGGCCTCTCTCCCGCGAACTCCAGTTCTCTCCCCTCCGCAGTGTTCCCTATGCCCCTGGCCTGTGTGTGTATGTGTGTGTGTGTGTGTGTGTGTGTGTGTGCGCGCGCGCTTTTGGTTTCATTGGGGGAACCCATCTTTCTCAGCCTCCGGTAAGTTAGGCAGAAGTGGAGGGAAATCCACAGGAGAAAGACCGTTGCTTGGGTTCTGCGTGTGGTCCTCTCCACTTTTCCTGCCCTGCAGGAGAAGCGGGAATGCTCAGAGGGTACTTGAGGGGTTTCAGAGGGGTCCGAGTCAGCCATATAAGGCAGACAAGCCTCCTCTTAGGCTTTAAGGGTGAGCTGAGCTGTATGCAGGACAACAGTTTCAACAGTCTTGTTTTGAGCCTCTACTGTGAGCAAGCAATACTTTTCTCAGAAGTCATTATAACCCCCGACTCAGTTTCCCCATATGTAAAATGGGGACAATTATAGGTCCTCATACATACATGTTGTCAAGGGGGGAAAATGAATTCATACACAGAAAGGTCTAGAACAGTGCCTGGAGCATGAGAAGGGGATATGAAGGTGAGCTATCACGGATGGTTATGAATGCGTAGTTAACATTTTTCTTCCCCAGAGTGGACAACATTTTGCTATAGTCATTGCCACCAATTCTACACCATTCCTACCTGTCCTTTTGGAGCATTAGGGCCAGATGGGCCAGGATAGTACAGTGGTTAAGAGCATGGGTTTAGGAATCAGAGGGAAGGGGATTGAAGTCCCAGCCCAGGGACTTGCTGGCAGTGTGACCTTGAGTAAGAACTGTAACCTCTCTGAGCCTTCATCTGTACATTGGAGCCCCAGGGTTGTTGGGGGGATGGTGGACAGCATCCACTTAAAGTGCCCAGAGCAGCGCCTGGGACTGAGTTCGCCCAACAAAGAATGCTATGAAATGGCTAATGCCGTTCTGATTGTTTCAAAGGGGAAACTGAGGCAGAGAGCGTCCACCTGAGTCATCCCAAAGGATCAGAGGCAAAGTCAGAAATGGCCCTGGAGTTTCTGTCTTTGAGGGCCTACAGCATGTGTTCCCCCACCCCTAGATGACTTGGGGGGTGTGCAGGGGATGGGAAGTGACTGGGTAGCAAGCAGAGCGGGTGGTGAGCCTTGAATTCCTGTACTGAGAGATTCTCTCGCTGAGAGAGCCTGGGGGAGGCTCCTGGGAGCCTGGGGAGGCCAGGAGGAGGATGGGTGTGATTTAACCAGTCACTGCTCTAAGATACAGGAGAGAGGGAACAAAAGATGCTTTATGGTGAGTGCTGGCTGGCTGAGGCGTGGGAGGGAGGGAGAAGTGTGCCTTGGGAGGGGGTGGGGAGGGACAGAATGGAGTCAAGAATCTGCCTGGGAGAGGGGGCCAGGGGTGAGCAGAGTCTTGCCTTGGGACTGAGGAGAAGGGGAGAAAGGTGGGCTTTGCAGGCCCAATAGGTGACGGAGGTCAGGGGCAGGGAAGATAATGGGCCAGCAGGAGCCTGCTTTAATGAGTTAATGAAGGCTTGGCCTGCCAGCCAGGCTGGCTAACTGGTTCTTGGCAGGTACTTTGGGGATTAAGTGGTTAAACCTGGAGGCGCATCCCTCAGGCCTCCCTTCCAGCCCGCTGCACCCCTGCCAGCATTACTTTTAGAGCTTGAAAGCCTGGGCGAGGGGAGGGAGAGAGCAGAGCAGACGGAGACAGCTGTTGGGGAGGAACCCCCGGGAAGGGGCCAGATGTGCAGCCTTCCTGCCACATGGTCCCTGTCTGGAGTCACCCGCTGGCCTAGTGGGAGGCCAGGGCACAAGCGACTGAGCCGTGGACGTAAAAACCTCCACACCCAGGAATAATTAAATACACCCCCAGATGTGGGCTGGGTGGATTTGGCAACTGCACCTCTGGTTTTTGAAAAGTCAGCTTTTCAGATCTGCATTGGGGGTAAGGAGGGTTGGATTGGGGGGCTTCTGTTTCCCCCTGGTCATCAGCATAGGTGATGACAGGATTGCCCTACAGTGTCCCTAGCCCCTGCCAACTTGCTCATCACATGGTAGTTGCACGCTACACAATGAATACCTGAGTCAGTCAGAAACTATGCCAGACAGGTGTTATTGTTTCCCAAGTTCAGCTTCTTTCACTTAGTTACCTAGTAATTATTGAGTGCCTATGCTATGTAGGGCACAGTGGACACGGGAAGGACCAAGAGAGAAAAGCCCCTGCTCTCATGAAGCCTACATTTGAGTGGGAAGAACCCAATGATTTTTGTCAATAAAGATTGTTTCGGTTACCATGGCTGCATAACCAATTCCTCCACAACTGAATGGCTTAAAACAATGACTCAATTTTGCTCAATGTATGACTGTGGCCGTACATTCTGTGAGGCGGGAATTCAGACACGCATAACTGGGTGACTGTCTGCTCCAGGCTGGCTGGGGGGTGGAGTCCTGGGGGTGGGAGGGATCCTCATTTGCAGCTCTGGCTGTTGATGCTGGATCGCCCACACTCAGCCTTCTCCTGTGGCCTGGGCTTCCCCACAGCATGGCAGCCGCCTGGTTACTGGATTCTGACACCGTGACTCAGAGCTCCAAAACCACACGTCCGGGGGAATGTGTGGGCAGCAGGTGGAAGCTGTTTGGCCTTTTCTGACCCAGCTTCAGAAGTCACTTTGGTTAGAAGCGAGTCACAAAACTGCCCCTGGTCAAGGAGGCTGGAACTAGATGCTACCCCACTGGTTCTAGAACAGATGTGGGCAGGAGAGATCGTTGTGGCCGTCTTTGTATTATGCAGTCTAACCGATCATTTCAGAAAGTGCTGAGGGCTTTGAAGGTAATACTCGAAGGTAATGTAATAGGGAGAGCCCACAGGACTCCCTACCTGCAGCGGTTAGGGATGGTCACTGGGGAGGACCTGGTGCCCTGACTGACAAGAGGGAGCCAGCCATGTGAACGCCCGCAAGAAAGATGTGCTGGGAAGAGAGACTAGCGTGCCCAGTGGCTTGGAGGTGAGACTTTGCACAGTGTGTCTGAGGAAGAGAAAAACCAGCAGCATGGCTAATGGCCTATGAACTTGGGGTAGAAGACAGAGGGGTAGGCAGGGGCCAGATCAGGCCATGGTAGGGAGGCGGAGTACTGAGCACTATGGGAAAGAAGGGGCTGGAGAGAAAACCAGGTTCAAAGAGGCTTTCATAAGTACGGGGTTCACAAATGCCTGCAGCATAGGAAGAGACACTTCACAGGAGAAGAATTAGATGTGATTCAGTAAAGGGGGCTACCACATCCCATCATCGTGGTCTGCAAACATGAACTGAGCACCAGCTCAGAGCTGAGCACCAGGATGCAGCGGTACAGAACTAGTCCCAGCTCCTGGCTTTAGATGCTCCTGCTTCAGGGACAGGAGGCCCAGGCTCTGACTCCCAGCCTCCCAGTGGAAGTGAACTTGTGTACCTCCAGCCAGGATCTGAGAGGTCCTGGTCCCTCTATTGATGATGCTCAGAACATTGTGAGTATTCGCTGGGAATCCATTGCCCAAGAAATTTAGCCTTTCAACCCAGTAATTGTCCTCTCTCTCTCCTTCCTGCCCTAAACTGGTGCCTCTGCTGTTAGGCAGGGACCTCTGGTTTAGCTCGCCTCCGTGAGATGCAGCCTATTATTCCTGCTGGATACCCCGAAAAGGGAAGGCCTTTACCTCCCCGTGGAGAGAAAATTGGCTGCTCCACGGGGCATATTTATCATCCAGCCTTTGTTCCACTGGCCATGGACTTGGGCAAGATGGAATTAAATTGCTTTGGGAAACTTTATGTAATATATATTTTTAAAATCCTTTCTTTGATGACAAAAAATATTGCACATTCATTACCCAATATTTGGAAAATGCTGAATAAAAGAACATTTTAGTCGATTGTTTTCCTTTCAGTACCCATTGTCAACGTTTTGATTGATTTCTTCCCATTCTAAAAATGCACAGATAGGTACTTTAACAAATGGAATCACTCCAAATATAGTCTCTGAAACTGACATTTTCGTCCTCTCGTAAAATTTCCCACGCCTTACGTTTTCTCTGACGCACTTCCTGGAGGCTGCCCAGTGCTGCGTCCCTCGGCTGTTCCATCGCACAGCCTCCCAGTCCGCTCCTGCTGGGCATTTCGTGTCCAACGTGACGAAGAACATCCTCGTGTAGAACTCTTCAGGCCCACTATTACGGTGGTTTTCTTAATAATGCCTACAAGTGGAACTTGGATAGCTAAGCCCGTGTAAACATTCTTTTCTCAAAAATGCTTGTCTGAAGAGGATACAGTCTTGTGCTCAAGGTCCACAAGGGCCTTCTAGACAACCATTGTCATTCCTCATGCATGTCACTGACCTCTGTACATAGTGTGGTTATCAGCTTGGCCCTTGAGTTGGCTGTTACCCTGCTCAGCTGAACAGTGTTGGCCTTCTGTGGAATGTTCTTCGTGGATGGCGTCTCTAGCCATTGTTGGAGTGCCTGTGAGGACAGGTGATTCCTTGCGTGCCCATCCCAACTTCAGTGAAAGGCTCCAAGTCACAACAGTGCCACTAGGGTTTGGAGAGCATCCCAAACCCTACGCATGATGCCTGGCTGTACCTGTCATCATGTACCATGTTCACTGATATTCTTGGGTCTAGCACATGGTACTTAATAAATACTATAGGATGCTTAGGGGCTTTAGAGGGGGCATCTTCAGAGAGTTGGGATGTGTCAGGGGCAATGTGATGGATTCACGGATGATTTTAAATGTTTTAACCTGTTGGCACACAATGGTCGTAATTCTTGATTCAGAAAACTTAACCACTGGTAACATCGTTTATCTGATTCATTCAGATTCCATGCTGAGTCAGCATAGCTGGGTAGAAGGTGGCTGGAACTTTGGAGTCAGGCTGATTTTCAGATTAGGTCCCGATCTGTCACTGACCAGTTGTATGACGGTAGGCCTGTCCCTTTACTCTCTGAGCAGCACGAGGTACATCACTGATGTTCAGAAAGTAGTAAATGGTAGTGTTGTTCTTATTTGGTGTGAAATTCAGTCCATGGCCCATATTCATAGTATAGTGGGAATGCATGGGGGACTTTTCTGAGCCTTTTGCATAAAGCAGTTGCTAATTCTGCCTCTCCCACTGTGTGGCTTACCAACAGCCTGCTTAAGCCACTGTAGCAGGGCTGGAGGCACCTCTGGGACAGGACTTCCCAACGAGGGTGACTTATAAGGGTGCCAACCAAGTCTATTTTGCCCATCACTGTATTCTAGCACTTGGTGTGGTGACCAGCACAGTGTGAGTCATTCACTGACTATGGAATGAATGAATGAATGAATGGATGGATGAATAATGGGCGAATTTGCAGATGCCTCAGGGAATTTGGGAACCCCCATAAATTACACATATAATTGGCTGATTTCATACTCCTCTGCCTCCCCCACTTGAGAGAGAAGCCATGGCTTTGATCTGGTTCTTAAAAGACCTATGACCCTAAAGGTCACCATTCTAGAAACAGCTAGAGCTACACAGGACTTGAGAGACCACCTGACCCAATTCCCTCACCTTACAGATGGGAAGACCAAGGCACAGAGGTAGCTACTGAAGGTTAAGATGAAGTGGGCTTACCTGCCCACTCACTCAAAGGGTGTGCAGGCAAAGGCTGAAACCTGGTGGTCTGCCCACTGAAAATGACCTGAAGTTGACTTTTGTTCAGCTTGTATGCTTTCTCCCTGCCCCGAAACACTTAGAAATCAGGCACTTTCATAGTACTGATTCTTCATGCTGAAGACTGGGTTTTCAGTTTTTCTTGGAAAAATGGACAGATCTGACAACTGCCGAGTCTGGATTTCCACGTGGCAGCACTAGACTGCAGGTGAGCGTCACCTTAGATGGGACATAAACTTTCCAGGCACCCTGGCGCCTCCTGGGTGCACTGTACTGTGCTTGCTACATTCCAGTCTGTGACCGGATTTGGGGGACCACCCTGCCGACATCTCTTGATGCACACCCACACCCTATCTTATGCACACACATATCCATATTTATTTTCCATATTAATTTTTTAATTTATTTTTAGGGAGAGGGGACGGGAAGGAGAAAGAGTGGGACAGAAACATCAATGTGTGGTTGCTTCTCATGCGTCCCCCACTGGGGACCTGGTCTGCAACCCAGGCATGTGCCCTGACTGGGAATCGAACTGCGACCCTTTGCTTCACAGGACCGCGCTCAATCCACTGAGCTATACCAGCCAGGACCACATATCCAATTTTAAATAAACAAGGTCATGCTGTTTTTGCTGTTTTGTGACCTGCTTCCCCACCGGCCCAAGTACAGTTAGGTTGCTGAGATCTTCCCAGGTCAACAAGGAGAGGAGGCTGAATGGTGTTCCCTTGTTGGGTGGACCGTGGTTTTACCTACTGGGTCACCTCTCTAGGGACATTTATGCTGTTTCCTATTTTCTGATAGTGTACATGAGATTTAAGGAACATTCTTGTTTAGACAACTTTGCAAAAAAAGTGAGGTTCCTAGAGGTGACGTTGTTGGGTCAGAGAATGTGCCTGTTATAACGTGATACGTGCGGTGAGGTTACCGTAGGAGGGGTCTGCCCGTCGGACCCGGAGGCCATCCATGCTGAGCTACCGCCTCCCAGCTCAGGGCTCACCCTTCCAGAGTCAAGTCTGCTTGGCATTCAGGCCCCACCTGACGTAACTTCACAGTGGGTGGGAGCTGTGGGTTCTCTGGTAGGCTTTATGCGATCAGTAACTATTCAGGATAGCATTGATAACTACTGACTGATAGAACTGATAACTCAAACAGCATTGACAACTACTCACTGATAGCACTGATAACTATTCATTGATCGTATTGATAACTACCCACTGATAGCAATGATATTCACTGATAGACTCAGCATAGCATGGATAACTATTCACTGGTAGCACTGATTACTATTGAGATAACAAGGGGCTGGACAGAGGGGAGCAAATGGCCCCCACCTTTCTTACACTTGCAAACCAGCCTTCCGCTCCTTCAGCCCCCTCGCCCCAGCCTTCTCAGACCCAGCCTCCTACCTGGGCAGCATGAGTTGCATGACGGACAGTTAAGTAATGACACAGACCAGAGCCGTTTTCTCTCTTGGAAGATTCCACAGAGAGCTTTGTCCCCGTGAGTCTGAGGCACCAGGACCCAGCACTGGTGCCATCTGAACTCCATGGGCAAAGTCAACCCACTGAAACCAAAGACGGAAGAGTAGGGAAGTTGCCGCCATAATTCACGGGCTCACTTACTCTCATGCAGCATGTTTAATTGAGCGCTTACTATATGCAGGCATTATGCTGGGCTCTGGGGACTGAATGATGGTGTGTGGAGAGACATCGTGTCTGTAAATGCACAGAACATTTTCCGGGAGGGTTAGGGGTAAGTTGAAGGGGGATATCCTTTTATTTTTATATCCTCCATTGTTTGAATTTGTGACATCAGTTGTGCAAATAACAGGAGCAAAAAAAATGTTTTTAATTAAAAATTGTGGCTTCTTAGGAGGGAATGCAAGAGTCTAACCTCTTCTCAGTTAGAGGAGTGAGGGAGTGAGCCCCACTCCATCTAATGCGGGGACAGTGGGGTTCAGGGATCGGGCCGCCCGCCTTCAGCGCCCAGACGCAGCCTGGGGATGCAGGGCCTCGAAGTCTCTCCTTGTCCCCCTCTGCCCGCCTGCGCCCTCCATTCTGTGGTGGAAAGTGGAAATGGGACACTTTCTAAAGGGGTTTCATGAACTTCTTCAGTCATGAGCTTTGGTTGTGAGTCAGATTGGAGAAAGTTCTTTATGAGCCCAGTTTATGGGAAAACATCCCGGGGCAGGACAGTGGCTCACAGGGGGCTGTAGACTTAAGATTTTGAAAATGGTTTAAAATTGTACAGCTATTACTTGCTCCTTGGAAAAAAAAATCCCAAAACAAAAACCATACAGAAATACAGCACAGGAAGTAAAGCACCGTTTGCCCCCACTCCAGTCAGAGTATATAGTAATGATAACATAATAACAACAGACGCAGACCTTACTGTGTGCCGGATTTCTAAGTACCTCACATACGATAATACTTGTAGTCTCTCCCCTTTTCCATAAAAGAAAACTGAGGCCCAGACAGGCTAAATAACTGGCTAGAAGTCACACAGCTTTTACGTGTCTGAATCAAGATTCCAACCCAGGTGTCAGGCTCCAAAGTCTGTGGGTTTTTTTGCTTGGTTTGGTTTTTTGTCTTTGTTTTTTGAGAGAGCCAAAGGGGAGGGAAGGAAGGGAGAGAGAGGGAGAGGAAGGTCTGTCAGTTGCCTCTTGTACATGCCCTGACTAGGGACTGAACCTGCAACCTAGGTGTGTGCCTTGACTGGGAATCGAACCCATGACCTTTTGGCTTATGAGACAATGCTCTGACCAAGGGAGCCACACCAGCCAGGGCCAGTGTCTGTGCTCTTAACCGTTACAGTATTCTGCCTCTCTGCCACACAGTCATTTATATGGAGGTATACACACACGCACACAGTCATCCTGGGAAAAGGAGCTGGGACCGTGTTGTTTGGCCATTTGCTTTTTTCAGTTAAGAACCACAGCCATCCTTCCATCTCAGCGTATTTACGTCTGCCTCCTTCTAATAGGCACGTAGCTTCATTTGTTGCCCCAGCCTCCTATTGATGGGCACATGGACTGTTTCTAAACTGTCACTCTTACAAATAAAGGAGAGAATGTCCGTGAACACATTTTTGTGACTACTCATGTGGGCTAGGTCCCTAGCCTAGGATGTCCAAGGCAAGATCCCCAAAAATGTATGCACAGGGCCACTCCTTTTTGGGGGGTGTGGGGACATGGTGCCCACTGGCCGTGCAGTGCTGTTTCACTGTGGACACCAACCTGTAACCAACACGCAAAAGGACATGGGACTTCATCCGGGTGGCAGCCTGGAAACTTCAGAGAGACAGAGTCAGGCTCAATGACTCACAGGTAGGAAAAGTGTAAGTTGGTTGCTGGTCCTACCTAGTTTTGCGAGAAATGCCATTCTTTTGTAGATGAAGCTGATCACAGCTTTAAAAATACCATTTCTCAAAAAAAAATACAGTTTCTCTCACTTCTCCTGATGCCGTTGTTATTTTCCCTTCATTACATGCATTCAAGTCACATATGGACACAACCTCAAGGTGTGAAGTTGCTGACTTGGACCCTCATGACAGTCATCCAGTGCAGGTATTGAGGTCCCGTGTGGCTAATGCTGATGGCGAGGCCTGTGTTTATGACACACTTCTTCCTTGCAGTCACCTGTATTGGTTGGGGTCCAAGTAAGAGGCAGAGAGCACCCCCAAACTGTGTAATCAGAGGAGAATTTACCAGAGTGCAGGCAGGGCTTAGGAAGCCAGTGATGGAGAATACAGACGGTACTCACTGCCGGGCTGGCCACACCCGTAACCTGAAGGGCTAAGAGGAGGATGTAGCACCTGGAGCCTGGAGGGGTCTGGAGCTGAACCAGAGAGCTGCCTGCTAGTCACTGGCGGATCCTGCTGCCCTGTTACTGCCTTCTGCTGACCAGGCCTGGCAGGAAGCCAGAGGCCAAGGGAACCTGTTGGTGCAGTTCATACAGGTCAATGTCCTGGATTTTTTCCAATTTGGAGGAACTACAGTGATCTCCCACTCTCTCTTCTAAACCACTTGGCTTGCATTATCTACAGGGCAGTTCTTATTCCACCTGCTTTGGAATAATGTGTGAAATGGTTTTTATCTCCTCTGTTAACTTGCAGCTCCTGCTAACTCTCCAACCTCATCTCTCCACCTCCTCCTCCCTCTTCTCCACATCCTTCTGATACAATTCACCTGCCATAAAAATCCACCCTTTTAAAGTACACAAGTCAGTGGTTTTTGTCCTATTCACAGGAGTTGTGTCACCCTCCCCACAATTAATTTGAGAGCATTTCTGTTTCCCTGGCAGGAGCCCTGTACCCAGTAGCAGTCACTCCCCAGTTCTTCTCATTCCCCCAGCCCTGGGCAACCGCAAATCTACTTTCTGTTTCTAAAGATTTGTGTCTTTTGGACATTTCATTTAAGTGAAATCACACCATATTCGTGCTTTCATGTCTGGCTTCTTTCTTTTAGTGCAATGTCTTCAAGATTCATTGATGTTGTAGTATGCAGCATCAGTACTTCATTCTCTTCATGGCTGCATAATATTCCACTGTATGGCCATACCCCGTTTTACTTATCCATTCATCAGTTTAAGGATGTTTAGGTTGTTTCCACTTTTTGGCTATTATGGATAATGCTCCTATGAACATTTGCGTGCAAGTTTTTTGTGGGAGCATATGCTTTCAATCTCCTGATGATGTGCTGTTTTTTCTGCCTTGTCTGGAGAGCCACATATTATCCTGGCTAATTCCTTGGGCTCCGTCAGTCCTCAGCAGGGGTCTGTCTTCTTCCCTAAGGAGCTTTCTCTGACACCCCCTCTCCCTCATGGGCTCCCTGTCCTCGGGGCTCCTAGATCCCATGTTTACCCAGATCGCATGCTCTTCACAGCACATGACACCATCATGATCAATGTCTTCCATCTCCCTCTGTCAGCCCCTGAGCCCCTGAAGGGCAAGACCTATGTCACTGGCTCTGTAACACTTAGTATGGGGCATGGCCTGTTTGGCAATGAATGGATGGATGGATGGATGGATGGATGGATGGATGAATGAATGAATGAATGAAGGCAGAGACGGTCCTGCAAGCCTGCCTTGAATATGGATCTACGAATTGAATAAACGAAGACCCTGTCCCTGATCTGGAGGGGCGAAAAGGTAGCGTGGCAATGCAGTCTCTTTTGTAATCATAGAAGATACCAGTGTAAACATTTAGGCCTGAAAATGGGGCGGGGTGGGGGTGTGGGCCCAAATGTGTGTTTAGGGAAGCCTGCTATGTTGACAGCGCTCAGGGTGGGGAGCCCTAAGACTAGCTTTTGGGGAACCTTTCTTTCAAGAGCAGAGCTTGGCATCTGGCAGCTCTGACCCCTCCCCTTTCCCTCCTGACAGGCAGCTCTGACCCCTCCCCCTTCCCCTCCTGACAGGCTGGTGGTGCAGAAGCCCAAGGCACTGACGTCATCCCCACTGGCTGTCTGTACGTGACGACTGACCGAAACACAAATCCTTATTTCTGCAGGTTGGTGAAAACCCTGTGTCCTTGGAGAAAGCTGGTTGCCGTTTTCCCGAGGGGGAGCCCAGAGCTTGAAAGGCGGCGGTTGGCACTTCGAGCAGGAAGTGGAGAATAAAGACAGCGCCTGGAGCACTACAGCAAAGCGGAACGGGACTGGGGAAGCCCTCTGGATATCCAGCTGCAGAAACCAACACCCCAATGCTATTTACATACAGCTCGCTCTATATATATAAAAAAAGAAAATATGAATATTGCTACTCAGTGCATGCCTTGTTGAGGACGTGGTCCCCTCCCTTCTCTGCACCTCCCGATGTGAACTTGACTCTTTCATGTCTGGGGCACCGGAAGAGAGATGCCTACCGTGTGCCGAGGAAGGTCGCCAAGACTGGTGGGAATTAGCCTCAGAACCGACCAACCACCTGGGGAGGGATGCTGGTGGAGTAAGAGGTGAAACGGCAAAAGGCAAAAGAGAAAAAAAAAGTGAGGAGGACTCGAGGCTAGTTTGTAGGGGCAGTGCGGGATACTTCCATTTCCAAGTCGTGACAAGTCCCAGCCTCTCTCTCTATCCCTAAGATAGATAGCTAGTCCCACTGTCCCATCGAGACAAATTGGATTCCCCCCCTGCCAATCTGGTGTCTCTGGTGCTTCACCTCAACTTCGCTGGTGCTAAGTGTGTTTTTGCTGGTGCTGCCTCGGCATTCTGTCGCCAGGCCTGCGAGGCCAGGGGACCAGAGAGATTTCGGTTTGCTGTTTCAAATTCTTTTTTTCTAAAGGGGCAAGGGGGAAGTGCTACTGGAGAGTCTCTTCTCTTTATATGGGGACGAATGTCCAGAGGTGTGTGGCAGCAAACCTTGAGCTCCAGGGGGGAGGAAGGGCATGCTGATTATGAGGTGGAAAGCTGACCTCATATATGACTTGTTTGCTGTCTCTTCCATCCCCGGAGAAAGTATCCTGGGAGTTCAGCCCACAGCCTCCTCCACTCCCCAAGGGAATTTCAGGGATTAGGTTTTATGGATTAAAGAGCTAAGAAATGGCTACGCTCTAGTTAAGGGTAATTTATAAGCAAGGTACGTTGGGGGTGGGGCATGGGTCATTTAAATGAAATGCACCAGCATCTCACTGACTGACAGAGGGTCTAATTGTAAGCACCTCCCCCAGTGAGCTCCTATTTTCAGAACTTTCTAGAAGGGCTAAAAACAAAAAGATGTGTGTTGGACTGAGACTTGGCTGCAAAGACTCTTCAGGGAACGATTATTTTTTGCTTTCATTTAAAAAAAAATCCAACACAAACAGGTATTATTCCCCTGTGCAGGGTATCACACTGCCATTTTCAAAGCTGAGACGGTGAGGGGCCAGGCTGCAGGTTGAGTCACTCCGCAAGGCTGGGTTTGCAGGTCACCACCGGGTGGGTACCTATGGCCAGAGTGTCTCCTGGGCTGGTGGAAGGCATCCTTCTAGTTTCAAGAAGCCGGCAGAGGGGTGAGCTGTTGTTAACGCTGACAGGGGGCTGAGTGGGAATCATTCCCCACAGGCTGGGCTGAAAATTTCCAGGTCCCTTATGGATGCAGGACTTTTTACTGCTGCAACCTGGGAGCTGTCTTTCTTTAAAAAAAAAAAAATCATGCCTGACGTTTTCCTAAGTAACCCTTTAAAGAAAAATGCAATGCAAACTGCTGAAGGCGAGGACAACTGCTCCCCACCCCCCTACTCGTTTTCTTTCCTCGCTGGAGTGTCCCCTACCCGCCCCAGCAGTTAGGGTTACAGGGGTGGGTGTGTAGGCATGGTCTGCAGAGAGCAGCAGGCGACATCTGCCCGCCCCCCCCCCACCGACTTAGAGACGGCAAATTAATTAGAAGGATATGAAATACAGCCTCTGATTTTATTTAGGCACCAGGGCCCAGCTCACCCCTTTTAGGGGGAGAGGTTTTTCATTATTATACTTGTATGTGATCACAGGCCGCACCAGAGTGGGGACATGCTGACCACCTAGACACTGGGGAAAGGGGGAAAGGTCAGAGAATCCCTTCTTCAACCCTGACTTGCCTCCTAGCTCATGACTTTTCTGCTGGAGGATCCAAGCCCCGAATGCGGGGGCTGGCGTTTGGGGAAGTTTTGATTTCAATGAAGCCACTTCGCTGAGAGAACTGGGCACCCATGACCTCCTGGTGGAGCTTTGCAGCCAAGTCCCTTGTACATACTCTCTTGTATTATTAGAAACCGTGTATTTATCTAATCCTGGCTTTTTCTTGCACATCATTAATTTGAGTGCACTTCTCAACTGCCCCGATTTTTGACAAGGGGTTGTTTTTAATGCTTGTTTTTATATGAGATTTGACTTCTTGATGGACATTTGTATTAGGAAATTGAAGCATGACATATGTATAGATTGCCTCCACCGTCTCTCCTGTTGCATTACTTGGATTGCATGAGATAGTGGGGTGGTGTTTTTCTTTTAAAAAAAAATATTTCCACAGTGTGCAAAGTGCTGGCACTATTTCCCCCTCCCCCCCTTTTCTCCGGCTGCCAAGGAGTCATTGATTTTGATTAGTTTCACTGCGGAGCGTCTGTGAAGAGAGAGGGAGGGAGGGAGGCTTTGAAATAAATTTTAAAAAAGACCTCACATCGGGTTTCAGCAGACAGCAGAGTGTGTGTGTGTGTGTGTGTGTGTGTCCAGGCCTGTGAGATCATTGTTTAGGTAGCTCGCTGCATAATGAGGTGAGGAGCAAACGGAAGGACCTCCTCCTGAGGGCTGGTTGCTCTCAGAGGCTGGGGGTCCAGGGGCCACGGGGACTGGAGCCTCCTGGGACTGCAGTGTTCCAAAGCAGATCTATTCCCTTCTGGAAGCTTCTCTCCCCTACCCCATCCTCCTCAGTAGAATAAGATCTCCTTTCCCCTTTGCAGATTTGGGGTTCCATTTCCTATTCCATTTGGCGTAGATGCAGCTTGAGTAACAGGTTTCTTTGGGGGAGCCCATGTGCCGTTTTGGCTGCTGTCCACGGTCCTGGGCCGTGCGCGTCTTGGAGAACCCGGTTCCTGTTTCTTCCTCTTTCCTTGGGATACTGGAGACTTCTTTTCCACTCCTTCCAGTGGTCTCACGTTACAGCTCTTTTCTACTTTGATGGTAAATGGTGATCGAAGGAATACTGTCACAGAACAATGGGGCTGTGACTTTGATTTCGCAATTTATGTAGCCGATCTTATGTTCCCCTAGCTCTATTTTATTATGTTTCTGACAGTGATAAAAATATCCCCTTGCTGTGAAATGGGGAGGAGAGTCCCTCTCTGATGCCACATAAGCATCTTCTGGCGACACTGGTCTGCCATTGTGGACTTTCTGAGTGTCCGTCCAGCTGGTGTTGCAGTGACCAGAACGCAGGTGTTGTTCTTCTATGTTGACATCAGCTCCCCTTCTGAATGTTCCCTTAAGTGCCCCCAGGCCACTCAGGGGGTCTGAAGCTTTGGGGGAGGGCCAAGTGGGGAACAGTCTAGATCCCCTGGCCCAGTCCCATGGGAGCTGATAGAGGATATTGATGTCCAAGTGTCCTTTTAAAGCTTAAACCGAAAGTTTCTTTTTGAAATTTTAATTCATTCCTTCAACACCTGTTGATCGAGTACCTACAACGTGCCAGGTTGTAGGATCCCATCTGGGGAGAGACTCACTTACTCATCGTGGAGGGGCAGCCCCGCTAAGAACAACTGCGACATGTCCCTTCCCAGTCTGGTTCACAGTTTTTAACAGATTTGTCAGGTCATCGCTATGGCCCCGAGCCTTGCTGGCAGACTGTTCTAGAGTATGTATATTTACAGAGCGCCACACTATCACGAAGGCAGTTAAGAAGCCTGCGATCTCAGCTCATTCCCAGCGCGGAGGGACAGATCGCTGCTGCTTCACGCAGGAATGGAGTCAGAGCCGCCATTTAGGGAGTGCTTCTCACACATTTCCCCCCGGTTATGCCTCAGCCCACTCTGGAAGACGGAACTATTATCATTTCCACGTTACAGTTTAGGGAACTGAGGCTCAGAGAGTGAAGCGGCCGAGCCAAGATCTGGATTCAGGTGTGTGTGGTGCCCCGCCCCCAAGCTCGTGAGCGGACTGCCCTGTGAATGCTGGATTCCTTCCTGAGCTGGTTCCAAGGCATTGCTGGTTCAAGGGCAAGACCAAGCTAGGGGCCCAGCAGGGAGCAGGGGCGCATGACTTAGGTTCACTGCCAGTAGTGTCGCATTTAAGGACACCACAGGGCGGGCCGGGTGGTTTGGTTGGGGTTTTATGTATCTGTCCCCTGCCCTTTGTGTTCCTGGTTTCTGTCCGGTGCCTGGGAGGAATTTCTAATTTGTAAACAGGGCCTGTTTGACTTACTCCCTAGGACATGGGAAGCTTTTCTGACCTCCTTCCTGTCTCCTCCCCAATGCGGTCCCCAAGTTCCTCCCAAGGTCTTTTGCACTGTAAGCGCCCAGGAGCCTGTGTTGTGGTGGGGATGGCTGTGGGGTGTTGGGAACCTTGGCGGGGCCTCTGGCTCAGTCAGAGAGGCAATAAGCTTGGGGACATTCTGTTCTGGGTTCTGCCCTTGCTGGGTTGTTTGCTCTTTTGTAAGAGGAATTTCATACCTTGGAGACGCTTTGTACATATTTGTAATGACTTTATTAAAAAACTGGTTGTGCACTTCCAGCTAAAGGCCTTTGCGTTTTCATTTCCTTATGGAAGGCTGGTCCCCAAAGACTGTGGGAGGATCTGGCTGTGTACGCATCCTTCCCAAGGGCAGAAGGAAGGTCACATACTCACCTCCCTTCTCTGTCTCATATTTCTGAGAAGCCTCCAAGGGGAGGGTTGGCCTAAACGGTACCCTTGGACTGGGCAACGGGTTGGGGGAACAGGCCCAACAGTTCAAGGTCATGCCCAAAACCATGACTGACTTATGTATGCCATCATCACGTAGATAAACTAATGAACCTGCACATTGATACTCCAACTATGGGCAGATGGGCCATTCTGGTGAGGTACTTCCACCTGTGATTACCTGGTCTCAGCGAGAGGTACCAAAAGACCAATTTCTAGTCTCTCCCTAGGAATAGGGGTTGAGAACAAGTTGCTTTTCTAGATAACAGATCCCTTTCTTCTTTAGAGAGCAACCCCTCCCCCCTCTCATGAGCTGGTTGCCCTGTTAATGCTCGATCAGTCCAGGTGACTCAGAGCGATCGCGGACTCCATCCTCCCGCACACCTCTGCTCCCACCTCCTGGACTCAACGCCCTGCCCAGGGAACACACTAAGGAGTCAACCTCCGACTCCTGCTGGAGCTCTGGGGAAGCAGAAGGTCTCTGCTGATCCCTGGGGAAGCTGGTAGAGGAACCTAAGCGCCACACGGGATCCGACCGCCGGAAAATCAAACCGCCTTGGAGGAAACAGCACCAAGGGCTGGAAAGACAGGGTTCTAACACGGTCCCTGGAGTCTCTGACTCCGGCGGCACCCAAGGCCTATCCCGTCATGAGCAACAAATCCTGTGCTTCTATTTAAACCACGTCTGAAGTGGTTTTCAAGGAACTGTGACCCAGAAGCTCTGTCTGACAATGTGTTTGTGGTGGCTTCATAATGCTGCCCCGTGAGGCATGAATTGTCCCCGAGTGCTGTCACAGTTGACACTTGAAGGACTCGGGTGTGAACTGAACGGGTCTACTTCCACACGGGTATTTCTCTGTACTGTATTTCCCCTTCCTTATGATTGTCTCAGTAGCATGTTCATTTTTCTAGCTTACTTTATTATAAGAATACAGCATACAGTATGTAATACATGTAACAGGAAAAATATGTGTTAACCGATGTTTATGTTATTGGTATTCCGGCCAATAGTAGGCAATTAGTAGTTAAGTTAAAAAAATTTTTATTTTTAGAGAGAGGGGAAAGGAGGGAGAAAGAGAGGGAGACAAACATTGATGTGTGAGAGAAACATCAACTGGTTTCTCACACACACCCCAACTGGGGACACGGCCTGCAACCCAGGCATGTGCCCTGACTGAGAATCAAACCAGCAACCTTCTGGTCTGCAGGTTGGCACTCAATCTGCTGAGCCACACCAACCAGGGCAGTAGTTATTAAGTTTTGGTGGAGTCATATATGTAGATTTTTGACTGCATGCGGGGGTTGGCACCTTGGACCCCTGTGTTGTTCAAAGGTCAACTGTAATTTTATTGCTTTAATTTTTTTATCCTCACCAGAGGACATTTTTTCATTTCTTTTACAGAGAGAAGTGGGGGTTGGGGTGAGTGGAGAGATCGAGAAACATCAATTGGTTGCCCTGTCACACACACCTTGACAGGGGATTGAACTTGCAACCTGGGTATGTGCCCCAACCGGGAATTGAACCTGTGACTTTTTGTTCCATGGGATGATGCTCCAACCAACTGAGCCCGACTGGCCAGGGCTATAATTTACATTTTAAATATCCATCATGACCTGGCACCTGGAAAACCCTTCTTACACCAGCCTCTACATCCCAGGCCCAAACGGCCTATAGTTAACCCCTGTGCTGGGCGCTGTAGGTGCCACAGCCACATCTGTTCCGCCAGGTCTGCGTTCCGTCCTGTACCCTGTGCGCTCTGTGGCACCCGCACCTTCTGAGGCTTGGGGCCTCCGCAGTGGGGTGCCTGGGAGTCCCCCCCACCAATCAACCCACTGCCGAGAACGGAGCATGAGAGTACAAAGACCTTGGGGTAGGACCAACTCTTAGATGCAATGGACACTCCAGAGGCCCCATGGGACCCAGCTGAGGAGCCACTTGACCAGAAGGCTCCCTCTCCCTTGTCCCCATCCCCTTCTCTCTCCCGTTTCACTCATCCCCTTGCTGGTTTCTCCTGGAGCCACTTCCTGAAAACATCACCTGCCACTCAGTGGGGCTGCTCTGGGGAGATCCAGCGTCAGGGGGCCACCCACTGCACCAGGAGCTTCCATGCATTTTCCCCAATGGTTCCACCTGGCTTTGAGAGGCAACGGGAGAGTCAAGACCACGAATGCTAGGTTTTGTCGACAGATGATATTTATTGGCAGAAGGAAACTTCAGGGGGACATTAAAAACACCGAAGGCGGCTGTTTGGCCCAGTGCAAAAGTACTGACAGATTCCAGGACTCGCCTCACATGTCCTCTTTCCAGCCCGAGTCTCAGCAGCCTGGAGGTGATCAGTGCCTCTCGGACCCTCCTCTTTGGGACGTGAGGAGTCTGCTACATCCAGGCCCGGAGCTGGCCGTCTGGTCCCTCACATTCATTATACTCAAGAAATTTTACGTTCAGAGGGCCGTTTCCAAGGACTTCGTGGAACTCGAGTCAGCGAGTCATAAAATATTAAGAGCAGGGCACTCGGCTCTGACCGTTGACGAACCCCGCTCATGATAAATGAGCTGCGGCACCCAGACGGGCAGAG